>JAADWX010000965.1:0-12034 GCA_023336405.1 Globisporangium echinulatum | reverse complement strand
GCAGTGACGTAACGATTGAAGCGAGTCGCACGTCGACTGGCAGCGCAACGCGCTCTGCACCAAGCACACCGCCTGCGTCGCAGCCAGCGGCGCCACCACGATCGGCAGCGCGCGGCGCATTGCTCAGCAAGATGAGTACTGAAAACTAACATTGCTTTTTTGCAGATTAGACAGTGATTTCCAAGATGCCATCAACGACATCAGAATCTGCTGAGACGATGCCTACATTTTGATCAAGAAGGTGTGTCTGTTGCAAGCGAATAGCTAGTGCGTCGAGAGCGTCTTGATCGCTACGAGACAACTTCTGTGCTGCAAGGATAGGAGAGAAACCGGTGCCGATCGTCGAAGACGAAAGCTCACTCCAAGCACTAGAGAGCCGCTCAACCACATCATTACGAGATGGCGGTGAGAGCTTGAATACACCGTGGTCGGTATTGTGACTATCGAGTTGGCTGTGCAGCATCGCGGCCCAACACACACGCAGGCGTTGCTTGAGTGGAGGGTTCCAGGATACGTCGGCAGGCTGGCAAACGCTGGTGTAGCCGGCTGGAACGCGCATCAGCTCGGCTCGTAGCTCTTGTGCGCACGTGACGACTCGGCCCAACCAATGCGCAGAGAAGTCGTCCCAGAGAAGCAAAAGCGGAGGAACGGGTCGGCCACGCCGGTCGCTGAAGTGGTACTCTAGAAAGTGAATAGACAGATCAGAGTTCCACCACGCAGTCGCATTAACAAAGATCTGCACGCCGAACTTGCACTGAAGTTGATCGATCTTCGTCCACAGCCGAGTCCCAAAGTCGTGGCGTCTCGTGGTGTTCGCAGCAGCCGTCTCCTTCTTGATCGACGTCGAGGTCTTGAGGATGAGGAACGACTCGAACTTGTTCCCGCA
The DNA here is from genome assembly GCA_023336405.1 of Globisporangium echinulatum. Lineage (NCBI taxonomy): Eukaryota > Oomycota > Peronosporomycetes > Pythiales > Pythiaceae > Globisporangium > Globisporangium echinulatum. The sequence goes on along the minus strand of JAADWX010000965.1, from coordinate 11,148 downwards.
CGAGTCGCCGAGGAGCATGCATGTCACGCACTCCTTCGCCTTGCTAGCAGACCGAATCCACACCGTCTGCGTCCCTCTGTCTGCGAGAGTCTTGGTGGGGATGTGTTCAAAGAACACAGGCGTCTGATCTGCGTTACACACGTTGTCGACACCGAGCTCTGCCATACGCTGCTGCAGCTCCGACGAAAACGCAGCGGCTCGAGCCGTCGCGTCCGCAGGCGAGATCTGGCCTTGTCGCGTCTTGGAGTGGAAGACGAGCTTGTGGCGACGCAGGAAGCCTTGTCGCCACATCCACGAGGCAGAAAACACCGCAGCGTCGATGCTGATCTCGCTAGAGAGCTGAAGAGCCTTGCACTGCAGCATAAGCGCAGAGACTGGCGCGCCTTCGGCTCGACAGCCGTTGATCCACTTGAGCAGCTCCAGCTCGGTGTCACGTGGGAGTGTTGTTGCAGCGCCGGCGTCTCGAGCACGGCGCAGATTGCCTGTGATGCAGACAGCGCACAGACGCTCGAGCTTGTCCCGTCGCTTAGACCACAGGTGCACGCTCTTCCTCTTTGTCTCCTTCGCAGAGCCCGTGGCGCCTGGGAAGAACCGCTCGAGCGTTGCCGGCATGCCGTGCACAGCGAAGAAGTTGATGACGTCAAGCCGATATCGATGCGTCGGTACTTGACGGACGTACATCTTTGGCTTCTTGCCGCCACTCTCTGACGTCTTGTGTCGCCCTCGTGGTATGTTGTCGACTGCTCTGCCTTCTCATCCACCGTGCGATGCATCTCCAGCCACCACCAATTGAAAGGTTGGTTGTCAGTATTTCATGTTTGCATCCACTATCGGAAAAAACAAATGGTTGTCTGATCTATTTTTAAACCATTTTGATTGGCTAAATCACACTATCGGATATAACAGAGCGTCGGATAGAACAAGTATTTTGCGGTATGCATATTCAACAAGGCTGAATCAAAGATGTCTATCCCTTGGCATTTACGCGAGGAAACGCGCGTTTGCTGACTAGGGAAGGGGAAGAAGAGCACCAGAAATAGCGGTCTTTTGGTTTTAGTATGACATCCAGAAAGAAAAAGCTGGCACGCACTGGCTTTTGTAAACGACCGGATTGAAAAATTATTGTCTTTATGAACAATAAACCGGTATCATGGAGCGAATCACATGATTGGATTATTTTAACCTGAGCGAATCACATGACGCTATTTCCGAATTTCGACATGTTCCTCCTTGAAATTGCATTGGATGATTCGACATAGTTAATTCAAATTTATTTTGAAGTTCAACTCGTCGCTGAGGAACATGTCGACGTAGCATCCCATTTGTGTGATAGCCGGGACAGCTCGACGAGATTCCACCCCACACCATCACTGACCCTCCACCAGAGTGGCGGCTCCACGTGACCTTCTTATCCTTGCGCAAGTCATGCCAGTAGTACTTGCAGCCGTCTGGACCGTCGAGGTTAAAATGGGCTCTTCAGGAACGCATGTATGACGCTCTTGCTTCGCCCAATAGACTTCGCGATGTCGTGGATGGACATATTGACGCTCGCGTACGCCAACACCTGACGTTGCTCGAGCTTCGACAGACAAGCTCCTCTTGCCATTGCTGTGATGTCGCCAATGCGAATGTAACAATGATACTATCTCATCACATTTACAGTCCCATCGGGTGCACGATTGCATGCGCACAGACGTGCTGGATGTCCCCACAAGCGCTTGGAACCCCTCTGTCCGCTTCTTTTTGTCGCATCCTATAACAGGGTCTGAAATTTCATTTGGTCGTCCTGTGGCTACACTTGGTCAAATCGATCTGAAGTTTCACCACAAGAATGCTCGCGGTTGGTTCTGTCAGCTCATAAAAAATCTCGCTCGCAAACGCATTTTTGCAAATGAAATATTTATTTTAGTTTTTTTCACCGGTGTCCGTAAGATTTTGGCGCGGACTGTATTATCATCGAAATTAAATGACAACAATCTGTCTCGTACAAATATCTGTGTCAGTCAAAAATGGTTGTTCCAATACTTATTGATCTGAAGATCTTTGCATTGTTCTTAATAATGTTGTCTCCGTTCGGATAAGTACGATCTTGCTCCTTAAAGGGAGTCATTGGCAGCACCAAGCCGTCAAGCAATAGGTCGCGCGCAAGAAAGTCGAGCACCAGCACCAGCAGCGCAGCAAGCCACGTGACGCCATGAAGCTCGTGCGGTACGTACTTGTGTATGCGCTTATGAACATATGCACATCCACCTGCACCGCACGTGCTTTGTGCGACTTGCACTACTGTTGCATTAGTTGCTGCTGTGCACGCGGACGCCGAGTTGCACAGCGCTCGTGCCGCGCTGCTGCGCTTGCGTGTGCGTGCACGTTGATGTTGACCGCGACACTAGACATACGGTGACTGATGCCGAGACGCGCGACGCAATGCGTAGGTTTTTGATGAAGCTGTCGAATGAGACGGTCACGATCGAGCTCAAGAACGGCACGATCGTCCACGGCACGATCACTGGTGCGTTTGTGCATGCGCGTGTGTGTGGAATGGCTGTGTCTCTACTACACACCACTGTAGACCGACGTGCGTATGCTGTATGTATGTGCACTACTCCCTATTGCGATCGCCATAGGTGTCGACATTAGCATGAACACGCACCTCAAGTCCGTCAAGATGACGGTCAAGGGCAAGAACCCGGCAAGTCTCGACTCGCTGAGCATCCGCGGGAACAACATCCGGTACTATATATTGCCCGACTCGCTCAACCTCGACACGCTCCTGATCGAAGACGCGCCGCGCGAGAAAGTCAAGGCCGGCAACGTTGGTGCAAACGGGCGTGGCCGTGGTCGTGGTCGCGGACGGGGGCGCGGCCGGCCGTGAGTGGGGCATTGTCCGCAGCAGCAGAGGCAGCAGCAGGCGTGTGCGAGTGCGACGCTGCAGTCCGTACAGACAGAGGGACAGCACAGAACAGAGTGACGTCAGCAGGCGCGCAGGTAGTGGCACGCGAGAATGACGAAACGAATAGCAACGCGCACGATGCAGACCGAGCGAGTGGGTTCCACACTGCCAGTGTGTCCATGTGAGCGTAAGGATTCGAGCTGCCTACTGAGAGCGCAGCCTCAGGCGAATGAGTGCGTCATCTGTTTGGCACCTTGCAGTCGCCGTCTGGCGCGTAGATGTGCTGCGCGATGTGCGAGCAGCAGTTGCTAGATGTGTGTGCGCAGCCACTGAGCGCGTGTGAGATGCTGGGAGTCTAAATGAGGTCGCTTTCGTTGGCACCTCATCCTCATTGACAGGTTCGTCGTAGGTTGCTGTGGGTTGTCCATGTGGCTGCGTATCGTACTTAGTCGAATAGCAACGTCTTTTTGCCCGCCAGCCAAACAGACCAATCAATTCGACTGAAAAGGTCGCGACAATTACAACAGCAGCAGACAATAAGGAGCTCCACGACGACGACGACGTCAACGATAGCATGAGCTCGAAGCGCAAAGCGGATGCCGCTGTCACAGACGGCGCCGATAACGAGGCGACCAAGTTTCTTGAGGAGGCGCAGCGCGCGGTCGACTTTACGTTCGCACCGACCGTCGTGCTGCCAGGCGACGACGTCACGACGTCCGTGACCAAGACGTCGCGCCGCGTCAAGCTCGGTCCGTGCTGACTGGCAGCAATAGCGATGCGAGCGCACAACGATCGTTGCGCACTCTCTGACGTGATGTGTACTTTTGCTGCGTGTGCGTATACAGGCGCGGGTTTGAAGCAGCTCGCAGACGAGCGCATCGTGTGCACGAACGCCGGCGTGCTGCGCTACCGCCCCGCGAACCGATACTGGGTCGACTACAACTGCAAACGAGTACGTCTCGCGTGTGCGTTTCGCTGACTAGAAGCACTGAATGAAGCACTCACTCACGCCTGCATGTGTATGTGCTTTGTGTGGCTGCAGTACGTCGCATCGCTCGACGACGGCGTGATCGGTGTCGTCACGGACCGCAACGCCGAGCTCTACCGCGTGAACATTGGTGCTGCGTACGTAGCTGCTCATATGTGTGTGTATGTGAGCACGATTGGCTCGATCGTGACGCTCAATGTGTGGCCTCGCTCTTTGTGTGTCTCAGCTCGAGCGTGACGCTCGGCGCGCTGGCGTTCGATGGCGCAACGAAGCGGAATCGCCCAAGTCTCCGCATTGGCTCACTCGTGTACGCGCGCGTGAGCAAGACGAACCGCGACGTCGAGCCCGAGATCACGTGCGAAGGTACTTGTGTGGCTGTGTCTGTGTGTATGGCCCTGTATGACGACTGCTCGGCGAAGTACGATGTTCATACATCATTTGTATGTATTGTCCCGCTTTAGCACCTGCGAACTTGACGAAAAAGGACTGGATGACCGGCCTCGCGATCTACGGCGAGCTCATCGACGGCTACGTGTTCAAGACGTCCATAGGGCTCGCGAAGCGCCTGCTGCAGGACGACTGCGCCGTGCTCTCGGCGCTCGGCAAAGCGCTCGCGTTTGAGATCGCGATTGGCGTGAACGGCGTCGTGTGGGTCCACTCAAAGGCGACGAAGAACACGACGATCATCTGCAATGCGATCCTGAATGCCGAGACCATGTCGGACAGCGAAGTCGACGTCATGGTTGCACGACTTGTCGCAGAAGCCGAACGGGTCTAAAAATCGTTCGGACCGCTACTCGCATTTCGGCAATGTAGCTCTTCGTAGATATTGGTCACATTTGCATACGCATATGCTTGACGCAAGTGCGCAACGAGTGAGTCTGTGAAGCTACGCTTATGCCGCTACGCGTCCTGATCTGCAGGTTGCGTGCTGCGCGCCATCTTCATGTAATTACTCACGTCCTGATCCACGAGCTATTGCTATCGACATCGTAGCGGTGTATTTTTGCATCGAGTGGCTCAGCTTCACTCGTATTGCGAGTGCGTGAGAGAGTGCTTTGGGGCCGCATTCGTGGATGCGCACGTAGGCACTCACGCAGAAGCAGCGCCACATTCATACACAGTCTATCCGACACGCAGAGCTAGACACACACGCGCAACGATGATGTCGATGACCGACGACGCAAAGGGCATGATCGCACAGGAGGAGCGCGAGTTGCGGCGCGTGTTTGACTACCTCGCATCGTATCGACAGAAGAAGAAGATTGCGACAGCCATGAGCGCGAGCAAAGACCGCAAGCAGCGCCTCGAGACAAGCAAAGCGAACCCCGAAGTGTCGCCAATGCTCAACGAGAAGGGTCTCAAGATGGCGAAAGACGAGCTCGAGGACGAGATCAAGCGCGCCGAGCAGACCATCGAGCGATGCGCAACCGAGTTGAGCGCGCTAACGATCAGCAGTGCGAGCAAGCTCATTCGGCACGACGACCTGTTTGACGCGATCAAAGCGCTCGGCAAGGTCTGTGCAAAGAAAGAGATCAGCGACATGATCTGGGAAGCCGATGAGAACCTCGACGGCGTCGTCGACTGGGACGAGCTCCGCGCAATGTTCAACCGCAATCTCCTCGACAAGACCGAGCTCGAGCCCGTGAACCTGTTTAATGTCGTGCAGTTCATGACGTACGACAAGAAGAACAGCGGGACGATCACGGCCGACGATACGATGGCGATCCTCTTTGCGCGCTACGGCCAGTCGCAGCTCGAGATGCGCATGAAGCAGCTCTTTGGCGAGAGCGACGAGCTCACGTTTGTCGACTACCTCGAGCGCGTCGGCAAGCAGCGGCGCTCGAACGCCGAGGCGCGCGCCAAGACGTAGCGGTGGGCAAAGTCAAGTTATCACACTACAGGACAGTGATGCATCTAGTACTACGGTACTACGATCACGTGACGCTACTGTATCAATCAAATATCAGACGCTAGACAGCCGTCGATTCGATTCGATTCTCACACTACACAGACAAATTGTATACGAGTACAACAAATAGACAGATGATGGACGGACAGCAATGGCCAAACTCCAGACGTTGCGTTCATAGTGACAGAGTGGTGGTGGCGAACAGCAGCTACAGGACACGGCGACAGGCATCCGTCTCTCGACCCCAGTGTGTACGGGGAACAAACGTTCTAAGCCACGGAGTAATCGAACATTCGCACTTAGCCGAGCGTGAGGCCGAGCCCAAACTTGTGCGCGTCGCCTTCAAAGTTCTTTGCGTCGACGTGGACGCTCGTCGTGAGCGTCACGAACGGACGGAGCTTCTGGATCGACGCGAGCGACACAAAGCCATCCGAGTTGATCTTGCCAGCGTACGTCGTGTCGGCGTCGACCTTGTAGCGACCGCCAATGTTGAGCGAGTTCGACGCCGACTTGAGGTCGTAGTCGAGCACAGCGGCGTAGATCGTCGACGGCGAGATCTTGTGGTGGAACGACGCCGAGAGCGCGCCAAAGTTCTTCTTCGTCACGACCGACGTCGCAAAGTCGGCGCCAACGAACGACACGCCAACGTTGTGCTCGGTCAGGGCCGACTTGTCGACGTTGAACGCGACTTGGCCACCGACGAGCACGTTGTCCTGCTGGACGACGCCAGCGGCCTTGACCGAGTTGCCGACAAAGTCGGCCTCCGAGTTGAACGAGAACGCCTTCTGCTTGTACTCGGCGCCAAGCACGCCGACCTGCTTTGCGCTCGCGTTCTTTGCGACCGAGCCGTCCTCGAGCTTGAACGTGAGGTTCAGGCCCTTGGTCAGGACGTTCGGGAGCTCGGCTTCAGTCACAAGACGGCCCTGCGTCGTGACCTGCAGCTTCTTGAACACGACGCCCGAGCCGTAGTGCGTAAAGCCGCCCGAGACCTTGGCGGTGATCGCCTTGTTCGCAGCGAGTGCGCCTTCGGTCGTGAACACGACGCCGTTCGCGGCCTTGCTCTTGATCTTGAGCTTGCGCGAGAAGTCGTAGTCGTCGTTGAGCGTGTCCGCTGCCGTCTTGGCGAGGTCCTTGAAGAGCGGTGCAGCCATGGTTAGTAGTGGTGGTAGCGTTAACGTGAGAAGCGGGAAGCGAGCGGAGAGGGGAGGCGGCTGATCTTCTTCCAGAATGGGGAGCGAGTGCTCGACAGCCGCGCGAGCGAGCAGAGCCGCACACACGACAGAGCGCGACAAACACTCCTAGCGAAGAGCTCGTTCCCTGCAGAAAGCGATCAGCTATTGATTCGCAAGTCGCGTAACAAATGTAAAGGTTGCACGGTATGTAAAAAGACGTAAAAAAGGAATGCTCGTTAATGAACAGAAACACGCAAATCGTTGTACTGCGATTGCTGCATTTACATTCGCATAGGCGGATTTTATCTGGTTACGTATAGCGCACATGCCTGTGCACACAACTAATACCTTGAATCGTGTATGCGTATTTTGTTTGATGCGGATATTGTCGTACGAGCTGCAGATGTAGCTGCACAGCAATAACAGCTGGATGAATGACACGCTGCTATCTTCACAATGACGCCAATCGATTGTAGTGCTATCATAGCTCAAGCAGGTGTTCTCAACCGTTTGGGAACCGGTTGCAAGCGCATATGGCTGTCATGGAACATGGCTGCTGGCACATGCAAACACGTGGTAACGGGCCACAATCGCAGCTTGCGCTCAACTCGTCGCCCACAAACGACAAGTCCTGCATTTCATTCGAGCACTCGCGAATCGAGTCGCATCAAACGTCTTGCAATTGTATGGTACAGTAATAATGAAATCGCACTTGAAGTAAAAACGCAAGCGAATCTTGCTTGACGCGTCAGGTCGCACTTTAGCGAAGTGCGCGACGCAATTCCTCCCTCTTCCTCATCTTGCTGCGTTGTGTCTCGACAGCTACTAACACGCTCATTCGCGAATCAAGCGCCGAGCCCTCAACCGTCTCATCGTCTCCACCCCACGCTCTCTTCTCTCTCTCACTCTTCCCCACCCAAAACAATCCAATAGCTAAGATGGTTGTGCTCTACAAGGACCTCGCCAAGACGGCCGAGAACACGCTCAAGGACGACTACGACTTCTCGCGCAAGCTCAAGATCAAGACGAACGCGTCGAACGGCGTTGCGTTCACGACCGAAGGCGAAATGGGCTCGAACAAGTCGATCCTCGCAAAGCTCAGCGGTTCGTTCTACCACGCGCAATCGGGCGTCGTGATCAAGAAGCTGCAGGTCACGACGCACGGCCGGCTGGTGACCGAGGCCGAGCTGCCCAACTTCTTTACCAAGGGCCTCAAGCTCACGGCCAAGGTCGAGGACGGCTCGGTCGCGAAGAACGCGACCGCCAAGCGCGTCGGTGTCATTGGCGCCGAGTACGTCCAAAAGGCGTTCGCTGTCGACGGCGCAGTCGACGTTGGCACGAACACGCTCCGCGAGTCGGTCGTGTACGGCATCGACAACGTGCTTGTCGGCGCGCAGGCCGCGTTCTCGCTCGACAAGTCGACGTTCACGGACCACAACGTCGCGGCGAGCTACGTCGGCGGCGACTTTACCGCGACGCTCCAGACGAAGAAGAAGTTCAATGCGATCTCCGGCTCGTTCTTCCACCGCTTGTCGCTCAATTCGATCTACTCGGCTGTGTTTGACTACGACCTCAAGACTGGCGCGAACCACCTCACGGTCGGCGGGCGCTACAACGCGGACCTGCTCACGACGTACGCTGGCAAAGTCGAGTCGGACGGCCACGTGTCGCTCGTGTTGCTGCAAAAGATCCGTCCGTTCTTGCTGCTCACGACGAGTGCGCACATTGACGCCAAGAACTTTGACGGCGACGCGCACAAGTTTGGCATTGGCCTCACGCTCGGCTAAGTGCACGACGATGGCTGGTAGCTAGAGCTGCTTGTCGCACGTTGCTTTGACTGTTAGTCAGTCTCCAGGCCTTGGGTCGCTCCAGTTGGGTCTGACTTGTCAGTGCGTACAAGCAAGCAGCTAGAGACAGTGTATTCAGCTAGAGCAGCTCGCTTGCCATGCAGCAAGCGAGCGGATCGGTGCGTGCTAGCCGATCCGTCTCGTGTCCAAATCACCACTACGTTGTTCCTGTGCGCTTGTGTGTCGTGTCTGTCGTGCCATTGCTAAGATTATGAGCTCATTGTTGTTGTTGTACTTAGAAGCATGATGTGAGGCAAGACCACGAGCGATCGTGTGACAGCGCCACGCGCGACTTGATGCGATCTCGTTGAGCAAAGGTGCAGCCATGTCGGTGGATCACAATCGCAGATTTGCGCGCGTCGCAGATTTGCGTCGTTGTTACGTTGCTCGTGCGCAACGTAACCATGTGTACCAAATGAGCTGCACATGGATCCATACAACTTAACGTCGCCATGTTGCGGGACGACAGAAGGTGCAAGTCACGCAGCACCAAAGGCAGCAGCAATATCTACGCGAGAGCACAAGCACTCATCCAATCGAACAGCCTGTTATGTGTTGCCCTCGATTACAACGATGGCTTGATGCGCCACCTGCTCACTTGGTCTTTGCAGCGACTGCACTCGTCACGAGTGGCTTTGTGATTGGCTGCGGGTCGGCAGCGTGCAGGTGCGCTGCGAGCACCTGCAGGAGCTCACATGGCTCGAGACGCGTGTACGCGTCTGGGACTGCGCGCCACATACCGACGAGTACGGCGACAAGCAGCACAACAAACAGGAGCAGCACGCCATCGAGTGCGAGGCGCGACGACCACGCAGCTGCAAAGTGCGCAAACTTGGCGCTGTTGATGCTCGCTGGCGCTGCATCGTCATCGATCGTTAGCACTGGACGCTGTGCGAGTGCGTTGCCGCACCACGCGTCGACTGCGTCGCTTGTGTTGCGAGTTGCAAGGAACTGCGTCTGGCGCGTCGAGAGTCCGCCGCGGTTCGCTACGAGCACATGCTGGCAGCTACGAAAGACGCGCAGCATCGGCTCTCGACTGCTGTTGGTCTCACCACTGCCGCCAATCCATTTGATGAGCGTTGCGAATGTGTCGTCGTTGTTCGCACACCACACCGTGCCGCGTGAATTGCAGTAGTAGCTGTTGAACGTTGCGACAACGTGCGGATCGCGTGCTGTGAGAAGCTCCGTGTACCTGCTCGTGTCGCGGTACGTCACGACGAACGCGACTGCAAACGCGAGTGCGAGCAATGCAAGCACAGCCATGCAGACACTAATGACGTTCGACGCAATGCGGCGGTTTGGGGTCGACAACGCTGCTGCTTTGGTTGCTAGTACAGCTGCGAGTGGCGGTACGAGCAGTGCGAGCCGCCGAAACAGCATTGCGACGTGCAAGTACATCAGCTGCGTTGCGGTCGGTGGCGTGTCGTCGAGACCTGGCGCACCAACGCTCTCAGTCTCGTCGTTCGAGTCGATGAGGAGCAGCACGAGCTCGATGATGCCAGCAAACACTGCGGCATTCGCAGCCGAGAGGACGAACGCCCCGACGCCATTGCGCACGTCATGGTCGCTCCATCGTATCGCCGTGTGCCATGTGTGCCATCGACTGCTCTTGTTACTTGTAGTCGCCATCACTAGTTGCTTGCTGTTGACTATGCACGTCTCGCTCTCGAGTGCAATGCGTGTGTGTGTGGTTCCACCGTAGCTGCTGAAGGAGGAGGAGATCCGCTGCCAGCTCCGCATGCTGAGTGTATACATGCGAGCCGTAGCGAATCATCGCATCTCACGACTGCCAATAAGCGAGTTGCTCGTGTCTTGCGCTGTCGCTGACGATGTCGCTGCTGGTGTCGAGCGTTCACAAGCTTCTGCATTTGTCCTTGTGTGACGATGCAAGTTGTGATGATGACCATGATGAAGCAGTCGACCTTGATTTCAATCGAGCAAAAGTGCTGGAACGTGATGTAATGCATGCTGATCTCTCCTTTTGGATCGTCGCGATACAACGTACAACCAGCCAACACAAGACACAGTGACAGAACGAACAACTATCGTGTTACTCGTTCTGTCTGTTCGCTGCAGCCGCTTCAGTGTAAGCTACATTGAAGTGGTCCCTAAACTCGGCTGTCATGTCGCGAGACTTGTGCAGCGAGATGTGCTCTCGGTTGCGGAGCGTAGCGGCAACAGTCCAGTTGAATGAGCCGTCGAGAACGGTTTGGTTGGCCAATACGGCGTACTTGTGATACGATATGCCGTTCGACACACGTGCGGCCACAGGCTCCACAAGTACGCCGCCTGCTTTCAAAAACCGTACTTTCGACGCACGCTCGTTAGCCCTCGTACGG
>JAADWX010000964.1:0-12045 GCA_023336405.1 Globisporangium echinulatum | reverse complement strand
GATCGTCTCCTCCGCTGGTTCCGAGTAGTGGCACAGCAGCACGTCGACCTTGGGCCACAGCTCATCTGGGACCTTGGGCTCAAACTCGTCAAAGTAGTGCGCGCCGCGACGCACGGGCTTCCACATGCCGAGGTAGTAGAACACGCCGAGGAGGAAGCTCAGCACTTCGGCAAAGAGCAGCGCAAAGAACGAGGCCCACTGCGGGATCGGCGGGTCGTGGAAGCACTTGACGTCGTCAACAGCCGCGAGCTCGAGGTACCACGACGGCATGCTGAACCAGCCACTGAACGGCACATCCGTGCAACGGAGCTCCACGAGCGACGTGCTCGTGATCGTGTCGCAGTCGACCGACGGCCGCGCCGAGTCGCATGGCTCGAGCCCGATCACGAACCAGAACAACAGCCCGAGGATCTCGACGATGCCCGAGATGAGGAAGAGCCAGTAGAGGATGTGGTACGTTGTGATGCCCTTCATGTGGTACTTGCGCACGTTCGGGAGCTTGCGCTCAATGATGTTGCCAGCTCCGTTCGCGACGATCGCGCGCTCGACGCCTTGGAACCACATGCGGTACTCGTCGTCCGTTTCGGGACAGAGCACCCAGACGCGACGCTTCGTGTGCACTTCAAAGCCCTTGTGCGGCAGGTCAAGGCGTGCACACGGCCGGAGCTGCAGCGCGTCTTTCAGTTCAACGGCGCCGACAACGAGGTCGGCATTGCGTGTCGTGAAGTACTGACGGCATTCGAGGTGGCTGTGGAAGTAGTAGATCTTGGCCTTCTCGAGCGCTATCGAGCACAGGCAGCACGATAGGTAGGCAGGTGGTTAGTTGAGACCAGAATGTCACAGTGTCGAGGCAGACAGACAGTCAACCGCATCGCTTACGTCTCTAACCTACGTCGACACAATGCGCGAGACGCCGAACAACATATAGGCAGGTAGACGTACCAAAGTATCGACGCTTCCAGCTCTTGTGGATTGGACCCTTGATCGTGCGCTTGCCCTGCTTGTGCATGTAGCCGTGCACCGAGATGATGTTGTCCTTCATGCCGCCGAGCCCGACGGCTTCGGACACGTTCACAGGCGGCTGCGGCGGTGCGCGTGGGTCGACGTAGCTCGATGGTGGTGCGATCGGTCGACCTTCGCCGCTGCGGCGCGAGATCTCGGCCTCTTGCGCTGACGGCGTGCTGTGCAGCCCATAGTCATCGTCCTGCTTGCCGTACATGGCGAACGAGCGCGACGAACGACGAGCGGGCGGGAAGGGGGCAACGGCTGTGGTAGGGAGTTTCTCGCTCTCCTAGACGTGTGCGGGTACGTGCGTGTACGTGCGGAATCGGCTGCGCGCAACAACTCGCCTCGCTCGGCTCGCCTTGGACAACGAAGAACGGCAACTGAGAGCCACCTGCCCGCCTTCGTTTGCTCGCACACACACACAGACGCGCAAGCGAGATGAAACGAACGGCTGCGTTCACTGGCGCATTATATGCTCGGTGCAACCACCTTGTGCACAGTATGGCGTGCGAGAGGATGTGGACCACGTGGGAGACAGAAAAGCCAGAACGAATCAAGTTTGCAAGGTAGGTGTGACATCAAGACTCGCAGGGAACCTACCCCTATAGCTATTCTAGGAAGGCGCAAACTACAACAAACGAGTGGATCCACTCATTTTGTTTTTTTGGTCAGTTGCGTCACGGTTCAAGATCAAGTGTAGTACTGTCCACTTACAACTGCTAAGAGTGTACCTATGTCTTGTCATGTGTGCCACATGCGTTTCGAATGTATGGCAATGTTTACACCATAGTGTATCCAAGATTCCATCCAGTAAGACAGATGACACTTGTGTCCACAATGTAAATGCGACATTGTACTCTCAACTTTGATAGTCAGCAAACTCGTATGGCTCCACTCGAACCCCATGTGAACCCACCTCGCTTGCTCGATCGAGCACCATGAACCCAAAGAACCTGTGGTGAGTCGCTCGCTGTACGCAATTGCTAGCTAGTGGTGCTGTACAATTGATTTCCTAAAGTGTCTCGATATGCGCCACAGCCACGAGACTCAAACCCACTCCCTTTACACTAGGTTGACTAGCATCTGTCTTCTTGGCCACGTATTTGTATTCGCTCGTGCACATAACAGTACATGTCGCTTCAACCAAATCGATTCAAAGCAGATCTCCGACATTCTCGGAGTATGTCGCGCTAGCCCAGTTAAGGCACTTACAGTGTTGCTGTAGTAGTTGTTCCTGCGTTATCGAGCTGTCGCTAATCGCCATGTGTGACACTGACCATCAATGCGCTGACAACGCACTGTATGACATGGTGATGTCATGCCACTGAGCAGCATCCTGACGCCCATTGAGCCTAGCTATGAGCATCAAGCACGACGGATCGAGGCGCCAACGTTAGAGCTAGACATCGTCACCATGCACCCGTGTTGAACGCAACACCTGAACTGCAGGATGCATAGTTGTAGAAGTTTAGCTCGAAATAACCATCTATGTAGGGCACATCAATAGTATTGTAATTGTTTCAATTGATACATTTGTATTTGCTCCATTCACTACATTTGTCATTCTGCCCATTGTACCTATTGGCAGCATGGTAGACACCACCACCACAAATGCAACTGCGGTTGCCGCGCGCCATGTTGCCCTCGTTACAGCGCTCTCTGCACGTGCGCGCGCCAATGTGCCAGCGCCATCGCACACAAAGTACCTCACACGGCCATCGCCACTCGCTGGTGTCATCGCTGCATGCAGTGCGCGACCAGAGCTCGACGCGCTCGTGCCTGCGATCAGCGCTTTCATCGACACGAATGGGCGACGCTGGACGATCGAGCGCGCGAGTGCGCTCGGTCTCGTGCAGCTGCTTCAGCGACTTGTCGCGCACGAGTTGCCCGGCAGCACAATTCCACGCTACCGCTCGCACGTCTTCAGCCGTGCAGCTGTACACGCTGTGCGCCACGGCAGCATCGCTATGCTCGAGTGTCTGCGCACGTACTGCCCAGACGGGTTTGCGTCGCATGCGCTCGAGCTCGCTGCAGCGAATGGCCGCATCGACTTGCTCGACTGGCTTGCTGCACATTGCCACAACATCATCTGGACCCGCGCAATTGCGGCTGCTGCTGCGCGCAGTGGCCACTTGCACGCACTGCAGTGGCTCGGTGCCCACGCACCCGAGTCATCAGCGCTCCTCGTTGGCGTAGTCGCGCCTGCAGCTGCGAACGGCGACCTCGCTATGCTCAAGTGGCTGCTCGATGTGCGCAGCAATAGCAACACACTGCACTATGTCCAATCATCGTCAGCACACGACCAGCACGACGTGCTGACGCGCGTAGCCGAACGTGGCCACACAGCAGCACTCGCGTTCCTCCACGATGTCTGCGGCTTGCGCTTTATCGAGTCGGAGGGCGCAGCTGATGCAGCGGCAGCGACGCACCCGATCGACGCAGCTGCAATGTCTGGAAGCGTCGAGACGCTCGACTGGCTCTATGCGAATGGCTACCGCCGCATCTCGAAGCGCGCGATCGCCCACGCCGCGCCACTTGGTCACTTGGACGCCATACACTGGCTGCTCGCACACGCGCCGATTAGTTCACCATTGCTGTTTGACGCGGCCGACTGCGAATGTGCCGCAACGAACGGCCACCTCGACGTCGCACAGCTGCTCTTTGCTATCCAGCCATTCGCACTGAGCGACGACGTGCTCGCAAAAACTGCAGAGCATGGCCACTTCGCAGTCGTCAAGTGGCTTGTACGAGTCGCTACTACTAGCAAAAGCAATACGGTCAAGCCGCATCACAACAGCTGCACGTTGTACAAGCGCCTGCTCTGGGCAGCTGCGACGCACGGCCACCTCGCTGTCGTCAAGTGGGTTTATCGCAGTCTACGCCACGCCGCGCGGACGCCGTTGCGCTCGGAAGAGGACGCAATGAGCGGCGCGGCACACGGTGGCCATCGCAATGTCCTCACATGGCTCTACGCGCGCTGGCCCGGCGACCAGCGGCCCGTGTTCTTTGTCTTGAGCGTCGCTGGCTCGCGCGACGTTGCGCTCGTGCAATGGCTCGTGCATCACTCGGACGCACTTGTCAACAGCACAGCCGTTGAAGCAGCAGCGAGCAGCAACGACATCGCAATGCTCGAGGTCGTGAGCAGGTACACACGCGTCCAGGACGCTCGGCTTGCAATGCGCGCAGCAGCCGCAACGAACGCGCTCGATGCGATCGAGTGGCTCGCAGCACGCGATGCGCCGCGCAACCTTGCGCTTAAGACCGCAGTCGAGCGCGACCGCGTCCGCATCGCCAAGTGGCTCGTTGCGACTGCGACCGCCAGTCGTAGTAGTGACACGGTCGACAGTGTCGGTGCACTCAACAGAGCCGCGTCGCTCGAAATGGTCGAGTGGCTCCTCACGATCCAGCAACACACGGGCGACGTCGCACCAACAGCGCTCGCAGCTGCGCAGCGTGGCGACCTTGACACGCTGCTGCTGCTGCACGAAGTCCGTGGCTTGCCACACGTCAGTGTCGTCCCAGCAGCAGCCACAGCGCTCGCCCACGACCACGTCGAGGTCTTCGAGTGGCTCCGCACGACGTTCCCAAGTGACGTCTCGCGCGACGCAGTGCGCCGCTGTCTTGTAGCGAGTGGTGTCGCAGCGACGTACCTCGCAGGTGTCGAAGCGCGCGAGCGCGTCGTGACGATCCGCTTTCATCACTAGGGAGTAGAAGCATCCACACTAATATAGGGACGCACGTAGTTGCATAGAATTCTGACACAGTCAACTGAGTCAAAGGTATTGGGTTAGAAATGGTGTGGACACACCCACGGCACTACATGCGCCGGACACCCAACGAAAACGCAGTGCTCCTTCGTCTCCATGCAATCCACGGGACCGCATGGTTCGTCATCTCCGAGAGCTTTGAGAGACGAACGTTTGGAGCATGCACATCACGGTATGCGAGGATGGTACGGCAAGCGTTAACCAACCCAACTACAAGTGCATGAGCAATAGTGACGAAATGGATCGCACAGCCACTGTCGCTAGTCTCATTGCAGTCCAACTGTATAGGCAAATGCGTTCATTCCGTCCGTCGATCGCGCCTGCGTAGGTCACTGGCTCTTTCGGTCGCTCTCGACACAGCTACACAGGTCGCTCGCTCGCTCACTCACTTACTCTCTCTCGTCCAGTTGTCGTCATCCACCCACTCACACGGCGGCAGCCTTACGACTTTACCGCGAGGTTCATGAGGTGCTCCATAAAGACCTTGAGACTCACGTCGTCGGTAAAGATGACTTCGCCCTGCCCGTCCATGCTATTGTGCGTCACGGACGGATTGAGCTTCGCCATGAGGAAGCGCGACTGCGACTTGTGCTGGTCGCACACGACGTACCGCGGCACCGGGAAGCGCGAGTCCATGATCAGCTGCGCGTCGGCCTGCGGCGCTTCGAGGAGGTTCTTAAAGTTGATGTGCGCCGGGTCGTCGTGGAACTTTTGGTCGCGCCACGCCGCGATCGTGTCGCCGTGGAACACAACGACGTAGAAGAACGAGTCGAGCAGCAGGATCGTGTCGGATCGCACACTCGCAGCATCGAGCAGCGCGGGCACCGGCGGGCCGTTGAACGAGTACGACAGCAGCGACGGCTGGATCATCACGAGCGAGTTCGTCGTGCTCTCGCGCAACAGACAGTGGCGGTAGTAGCTGCTCTCGTCCGGCGAGTACCCAAACACCGTGAGGAACTGCGACCGACGGAGGTGGAACATGAACTGCGGAAAGATCGCAAACTCCGGCGCCAACCGAAAGCTCGACGGGTCGTCTTTGCGGTAGTCGGCAAAGCGCGCAGCGAGCCGAATGAGCGACCGGTCGATCCAGCGCATGATGTCGAGCTGCTCTTCGCCGGCTTCCGACCGGTGGACCGCAATGCGCGCCAACAAGACAGCAGCTGCTTCCTGGTCAAAGCCGCGGCTGAGCGACGCCGTGTCGTTCGGATCGGTCGTCCACGGTCCGCAGATCGTCGTGACGCGCGTGCGGTACCGCCCGCTCGCGTGCTGGTACTTGGTCACGAGCTGGAGGTACCGGCCTTTGCCGGGCGCCAACGCGCTCTGGTTCGCAATGTCAAAGTACAGCGCGATCGTCGTGTTCGGGTCAATGCCGCCCATCGACCACGTGTTCGTCCCACCGACGCCAATCTCGACCTCCGAGACGTTCTTTGGCGCACTGCCGCCCGTTCGCTTGAGCGCCGCACACGGTCCAATTGCCCCTGCGACTTTGAACTCGCGACTCGTGAGCACTTCGAGCGACGCGGCAAACGCCATTGTCAGGTGGTCCTTGTCGCACGCAGCGGCTTCGTCCGAGAACTTGGAGAACATGCGGCGGAACGATTCGCGAAAGACCGACTGGCCAAACGAGTCGGCGAGCACGATGACACCGCCAGTGCGCTGGACGCACGCTTTCATCTCCATGACACCGGACTGGTCGAGCGAACACGCAAAGATGTCGACGACGTGGTTCGAGCTCACGCACCGGTTCGCGAGCTCCTGGTAGTGCGCGACCGCTTTCTTTGTCAGCGGCGCGTTGTCTTTGTGCAGGTCCGTGTGCGACCGAATGTCCTCTTTGCGGTCGCGACTGACAATGCTACCAGGTCCAACGGTCGGTGGGCCGCCGACAAACATCATGATGCGCGCGCCGTGGCCGCGGTACGTCGCTTCCAACAGCCCAACGCAGACCGAGAGCGCGACGCCAGTGCACCGCTGCGGCCGCTGATCGGCAGCAACCGGCCACGGGTCGCGCTGGAGGTCTTCGAGGATCGCTTCGAGCGTAAAGCCGCACTCAAACACCGGCAGCAAGAACCGCGCCGCGTTGTTCACTGGCTGAGCCTGTTGACCCTGCGGCCCAAGCGTCGGCGCGGCTTTCGCTCGGTTCAGAGCCGACAGCCCGAGCATGTCGTGGACTTGCTGGGTCGAAAAGTCCTTGTTGCCACGGAAGACGTGCGACTTGGGGACGTCCGGGAACCCAAGTTCGTGCACGTGGACCATCGTGCCGTACGTCACGAGGCCAATGAGCGCGTCCGGCGGGAGCTGGTTGAGCGTCTGCTGGATCGAGTCTTTGAGCTCCTCGAGCTCGTCCTCGGGGATGCACGTGTCGATGCAAAAGACAAAGACCGGCGGCCCAGCCTGCCGCGTCTGGAGCTCGTACTCGAGCGTCGTGTACTGCGGAATGAGCTCGGCCGGCAGGTTCTCCGGCGTGATGTTCTCGGCGTAGTGCGGCGGGAAGTGGTTCCGCGTCACGCAGAACGGACAGACCCAGAGCTTCGAGACAAAGTCGACCTGGACAAACGGGTTCAGCACGGCCGCACACGACTTGCACTGGATCGGGTCGTACTCGACCGCTGGCGGGATGCCGTCGATCGGCTTGAGCGGCTGGTACAGCGCGCCGACGGGAATGACGCACCGTGTCTGCTCGAGCTTCGTGCACGGCCAGCTGTTCCACGAAAAACGGATGCCGTCCTTCGCTTCAAGGCCGTGGAAGTCCCACTCCTGCGGCTGCATACCAGGTGCTGCGGCGGTCGGTTGGCCATACTGCTGCTGCTGCTGGCCGTACTGGTCATAGCCGCCGCCCTGCTGTTGCTGCTGGTTGTACTGGTCGTAGCCACCCTGCTGCTGGCCATACTGCTGCTGCTGCTGCGCGTACTGGTCGTAGCCGCCACCTTGCTGCGGCTGCTGGCCATAGCCGCCACCGCCGTGCTGCTGTTGCTGGTCGTAACCACCACCGTAGTTCATCGTGGTCGCTCGTCGGTCCTCTGCTTGCGCTTGAGCTCTGACCTCGTGCCACGTCGCTCAATCGCTCCCTTTGTTCCCCTGTTTTATGATGGCAAGATCTAATGGAGTGGGCCACATCTATTTGCAGTAGTCCACACCGTATATCTGGGTTACAGTATGGACCACGCTACATTACATTACGATCCACACAGTAGTGTAACATTCTTTCTGCCACACTACGACTTGCATGTGTAATCGTCGGATCGTGCAATGACGAAATGGCTGCTTGCATTCATCGTCGTCGTCGTCGTCGTCGTCGTCGGGACGCAGCAGCTGCTGTTGCCACCTCGTTCGCATCGCGCACTGCATCGTGCAAGAGTGCATGTGTGCGTGAGCATACAAGCGAGCCGCGTGTATGGCTCCACACGTCGTCTTGTGGCTACGTGCTGCGACACCAAGCAGCTGACCACGCGCGGCAGCAGATGGCGCGCTTGGCCATTGATCCACACACGTGATGGGTGGACCACTGGCCATCGTACGGCACATACACCAGACATGCAGACAATGCTCGGCAAGCCTTACGCGACACCAATAACACTTGGCTGCATACACACAAAAGTCCAGATCAAGCGCAAGCGAATAATTTACATTGGCTGCCGACCGACGACAGCAGCGCAGTGACTGGACCGACCAGCTCTGTCCTGCGTATTGCTACTGCCTATTGCTGCGACGCGCAAGCTACGGCAGAGGCGCGTACTGCTTGCTCTCGACGCGAAAGATGTCGCGGCGTCGACGCACGTACACGACTGCGTGGTTGTACACGGTGTAGACGCCGATACAAAAGAACGGCAGCACGAGCAGCCAGAGCAGCGGCGAGCCAAAGTCGCTGCTGTCGTACGATGGCATCGACTGGCTGATCGCTGGTGCTGTGTGGTCCATGCCACGCAGTCCAGTTGCGCTGTGGTGGTGCTTGATATAGTGGACCGACACGTCGACCGACGAGTCGTCCTCTGCTGTTGTTTGCGCGTTCACGTCGGTCGCTGGTACTGCCTCGAGCGCTGCAGGCGCGTGCCGCTCACGCTGTCGCTGCTCGACGATATCGGCTACGAGCGACTCGATGCATGCAGTCGAGAGCGACTCGACGTTGCGCGCCATGCACTGCTGAACGCTCTCGATCGCCCGTGCGACGGTTCCAGCGTCAATGGTGTTGGTCGGCATGTCTTCGAGCACGGCGACGATGTTGGCTTCGCGCTTACAAAAGCGCGCGAGGTCGAGCGCGCAGCTGTCGTTGTGCATTGCGACAGCAGTCGGAGCTGCGGCGTTCGCTGCTGCGTTCGAGGTCGTTGCAGATGTAGCAGCAGCGACTGTCGTTGCTGGAGATGCACTAATGAGGTTTGTTGGCATGGGCGTTGCTGTTACTACAGCGTCGACTAACTGTGCGTTGTCGTCCGACTGCGGCGTTGCGTCAGCTACAAGCTGTGTGTCGGTTAGCTGTGTCTCACTGGCACTTGCTGCAGCGAGCAGCTCGGCTGCAAGCTGCCGTCGCGCCGCAATATTGTTGTTGTTGTTGCTGCTGCTATCGAGGTCGGTTGGCTGCATCGTGTGTATGTGTGAGCGCTACGTCTGCTTCTGTCGATCGTACTGCTTGTGCAACGGCTTCACGTGGCGGAGAGTGGGTGCGTA
The DNA here is from genome assembly GCA_023336405.1 of Globisporangium echinulatum. NCBI lineage: Eukaryota > Oomycota > Peronosporomycetes > Pythiales > Pythiaceae > Globisporangium > Globisporangium echinulatum. The sequence continues at coordinate 2,614 of JAADWX010000964.1, read as the reverse complement.
ACGCGTCGCTACTTGGCAAATGCCATCGAGCACGCGTAACGTTCCCGCATGTGCACCAGCACCAGTAGCGCCTGCTTTGTTTGCGTCGCTCCATACTGTTCAGCACCAGCTGCTGAACAGCAAATATCGATAACGGTTTCGCCAGATTGCGTTTTGTGCACACTTTCTTGTGGTTTCATACAATACGCAAGCTCTCGCGAGGAAAGGACGATCCCTTCCGCCCCGTGATACCACTTTCTCACACTGCACTTGCTTATTGACTGCAGGAAAGGAAAGATCTTTGCATGCACTTGTTGTATGTATCTGGAAGAACATTGCAGCAGCAAACCCATCTGATCGCGATCCAAGTGATCCAAGCAGCACCAACACCAACACCAGCACCAGGACACCGGAGCCTAACACACGCGAGAGGATGCGCGCGCTCAGCGAGATCGAGCAGCGAGAGGTTCTGCATCTGCTCTGGCCGCAGCACGCCGACTGCGCTGCACCGCACGCCGACACGCTACGGTGGCACCAGCAGGGCTTTGTGTTCCAGGCGCTCGACGCCGCGTTCCCGCTCGGGCTCGTGCAGGGCCATGGCGGTCCGTGCGGCGTACTCGCAGCGGTACAAGCCGAACTCCTGCGTCTGTTCCTATTCGAGTACCATAACGTACACGAACGCACCACTGCCGTTTCGAGTACAGATACCAGCGGCAGAGACGACAACAGTCGTGACACAGCGACCGACTCGCTCGTGACGCTGCAGGAGCTGCTCGCACGCGTCACGCAAGCCGGTGAGAGCGGACGGCGCGCGCTCTTAGCGGAAGCACTCGCATCGATACTCGTGCGCTGCAGCCATACCGATGACGACACAGCAGCGGCCACATCGTCGCAACAGCGCTCCAGCGTGCACGTTGTCGTGCGGGACCCAACCACATTGACTAGCGATAGAACCGCTACTGAGCCACCCATATACCGCGAATGCGTCGTATTGGCAACCAGCCACAACGACCCCGAATTGTTACGCGTCATCCACGCCCATCTCGACGCGTTCGCGTCACCGCATGGCGTCATGAACTTTGTGTTTAGCGTCGTACGGACCAAACGCGTCGCAACCATCCGAGCCGAGATGGACGACGCTGACGCGTCACTCACTGCGCAGTTTGGCCACTGCGCGCAGGAGCTTCTGAACCTACTGCTCACGGGCCGCGCCGTATCCAACGTGTTTGACGGCAGTGTCCCACTTGGAGGCGATGGCGCGACTGGACTGACACTGCGCGGTGTCCCAGTGCGCGCTAGCGTCGGGTACCTCACGCAGCTCGAAGCGTTGCGGTACTGCGAAGTCGGGAGTTACTACAAATCGCCGCTATACCCCGTGTGGGTCATTGGGAGTGCGTCCCACTTTAGCGTCTGCTTTGCACTGGATAGACGCGTGAGCGACACAACGAGCGCGCAGCTGCTGCTCGAGCGCGTCACGCGCGTGTTCAAAGCGTTTGATCCAATGGAGACTGGCTTCTTGGAGTTGGGGGTGCTGACAACGTCGCTCGCACAGCTCGGTGTCGCGTCTGAGGTCTTAACAAACGAGTACTGGATGGCGCGACTGTTTGCAAAGCTCGAGGTCGCAGGTGCTGGCATCGTGCTCTGGGACGAGTACTGGAAAGTCGTGTCCGTGCTGCTGCACACGGGCGACCTCGAGCTTGCACTGAGTGGCGACTACCAGCGCCGCATATGCGAGCAAGATGGCGACGCTCAGCAGCAGCGGCCGCGGTCGGACTCGGATCTTGCACGCGATCTCCAGGCGCAGTTTGACGCTGAACAACGTGGTGGTGATAGTGGCGACGCTGGGTCAGCGCCAGCTGTGGCTGTACAGTCGCCGACACCACCGACAGCGTCGAAGTCGTCAACACCAGCAGCGGACGAGTCATTCGACCTGTTCTACTACAACGGTCTCGGAAGCAACTCGGACGATGCTGGCAGTCGGCGTCCGCAGCTTGCGAAGTGCCGCGTCACGGTACCAAAGCGCGTCGACTTTGTCGGTGCGTCAGTCCCGATCTTTGAGACGAGCACTGGCAGCGGGTACGGCGCAGCACCGCTCGACGAGATCATTAAGACCAAGTGGCGGAGCGCGCAGATAGACTGGCAAGGTCAGTCTGTGCCGAGCATCGACTAGGTCACGTGTAGCAAGAGTTTCAGTCAGTGTGCGCATATGGGCTGCACGAGCGAAGTGGAATGGCCAGCGAAGCGGAACGACAGCGATTGAGCGTTACTCTTCGCGGTCATTTGAGGTCATCACATTCTCGGATGTCTGCAGTAGACTTCAGATATCTTCAGTTATCTTGACAGGTCACTAGAGATGAGACTACACGGAAGTAAGTGACTGGATTTGGGTCTGACGATACGAGACCGTGCAAGTGCAGAGGACCTGCTCGTGTAGTAAGGAGTCCATCAGAAGAGATGCACAGCATACAACAAGTAATCGAAATCGAACAGTGTGGAGTGACTGAGACGAGTGAACAGTCAGAGAGCGATTGTGTGTTTGTATGTGCGAGTGTTATGTGTCATTGTGTTGATAAGCGAGTCATTCGACTCGACTGCAGCGGTGCTGCTATACTACATTGCTGGCGTCTTCTGTCTC
>JAADWX010000963.1:0-12069 GCA_023336405.1 Globisporangium echinulatum | reverse complement strand
TGCTTACCGGTGTTCTCACCCTTCAGCTTGGATACTACGTAGTACCGCATAATTGCGAATGTTCCAATCGATCGTCGAGTGTGGACTCGGCTCAATCGTCGGTGAACGAAAGGCTAACGGCACATATTCCACGTCAAACAATCAATGAGTATCCGTGTGTCAACTGCTAGTGCAAGTCGGGTTCAATTCGGTTAGTATGTGCGAGAAGTGTCCAGTGTGCAGAACGTCGATCGTCGGCCAGCAATCGCTAGCCGCGAGTCTGGGATCCGTCAGCTACGACTTCATCATGCGGAATCGACAAGAGGAACACGAGGTACGATGAACTCGGCGTTCGATGAGAGAGTGGCAGACGAGTGTTGTTGCGGGAGACAAGTATGCTAACGGAGACCTGTGTGGATGGCTATGTTCGCTGACGATCTCGTTTGCAGAGGCGGTTTGCTTGTAGACTGCTGATCATCGATGCAAGCAAGGATGGATGGTTACAGTCGGCAATGACGTCGTGTCCTTAGTGCAGACAACCGATTCTCACAATAGCCAAGTACAACATTTGCTGATTCTAAGTAGGCTCGACGGAGGTAGAGGTAGTGGCAATGTAGGTCGTACTAGTAGAGCACGGAAGCGGAGTAATAAGACCATTCGTCGACTAATCAGCACGAGTAGATGAGAGCACTCGCTCACACAGTGGTGGCGATGTTGGATGATCCGCTGACCCGATATCCCGTCTTTAGCTGCACGTCACAACCCCTGCGCGTGCAAGCAGATCACAGAACGAGAGGGATCAAATCGTAAATGGCCAAGTACATCTTCGAGAAGCTTGCACGCTTCGAGCAACGAACTGCACACGAAGATTTGGATCGCCATATCTATCGTCGCGATAGATTCCAGCGCATCGAGCCATGTGTGCGCGTATTGACGGAACGAGACATTGCTCGGCAGTATGAAGAGCAGTCCCCAACTCGACATCAGTCTTCGTTGTCGTACTTTGCAGTTTGAGCAGTACCTACTCGGTAATAGTAGCACTGGGGCCACTAAATGGTGCTGTTTTGTTACCATTGATGGCACTTGCCAATCAATCGCTCATATACTCGATTTCCTCACTATCCGTTTGTGGTGTATAACGCCATAAATTTCAGCAGAACCGAACAAGTGCACGAGCGACGCAAGACGCGACGATGAGCGGCAACAAGAACCCGACGAACCTCGAGCTGCAGGACCTCGTGGCGAAGGCCGGCGTGACGGTCTCGGTGCTCGCGACGCCCGATCAGGTCGTATGCGACGACGAGTGGACCGAAGAGCGCGAGCAGCTCGCGCGTGAGCACTTGAGCAAGGACACGTCGACGATCCCCGCGTTCTGGCAAACCAAGTACGAGCACGAAGCGGCGCGCAATTGGGACAAGTTCTACAAACGCAACACGACCAACTTTTACAAAGACAGGTGCGTGTGTCGTGTATACGGACTGTGACGACAACGCGGAGCAAGACTCACGTGTCTATCGACTTCAGACACTACCTCCACCTCGTGTTTCCAGACCTGAACGTCAACCCCGAGGTGCGTGCATGACGCATGTGGCTATATGGTAAGGCACCCACACCCACGCTCCCCTCTATGTACTATACTGCGCTTTACTATCGCATCTAATAGGACGGCATCACGAAGACATTGCTCGAAGTCGGCAGTGGTGTCGGCAACGCCGCGCTGCCGCTGCTCGAAGTCACACCAGCGCTCAAGATCGTCGCCATCGACTTTGCAGCAACTGCGATTGCGCTACTGAAACAGCAGCCGCTGTACGACCCAGCACGCGTCGCAGCGTCCGTGTGCGACATCACGCAGGACCCTTTACCCGCTGAAGCGTTTGTCGACGGCGGTGTCGACTTTGCGCTGTTGCTCTTTTGTTTGTCGGCGCTCCATCCGAGCAAGATGCGCGCTGCTGTTGCGAAGATCGCAGCGAGTCTGAAGCCCGGCGCGAAGCTGTTCTTTCGCGACTACGGGCGCTACGACCAGGCGCAGCTGCGCTTCCGTGCCGGCCACAAGCTCCAGGACAATTTCTATGTAAGGGGCGACAACACGCGCGCGTACTACTTTACGACCGACGAGCTTGCGGACATGATGAAAGATGCTGGACTGGCGGTCGTCGAGCTCGAGTACATTCGGCGGCAGTACGTGAACCGGCAGCAGAGCATCGTGCGGTACCGTGTCTGGGTCCACGGCGTGTTCCAGAAGCCAGTGGATGCTGCAGTCGAGATGGCGGCAAGTAGTAGCGCGACGGACGCGTGAGTCGATGCGAGCAGCTTTGTTGTTCGGCCTCGAGTCCTGTCGCCAGTGCAAGACGTAGCGCTCGCTCTCTTGACGTCGTCATAGGGATACAATAGACAATACAATATATTGTATTGCGCTGTGTATTGTTGTCGCCCATGCAATTGTCGCAACGGATGCGCTCACACCAAGAGCGTACGCAGTAGCTCAGCAAACGCTGTCGTGTCGATCGCGTGCACGAGCGTCGCGTTTGCTGTCTCACTCTGTTGTGACGAAGTCGATTCGACAGGCGTCGTCCAGATCGACGCGCCACGGCGCTCATCCGGTGCGAGATGGATACAGCCACGTACAACAGCAGCCTCCTTTGCAACGCCTCGATGCAGCAGCAGCGCCATCGCATACGCATCGCACGGTACAAACGCTTCGTGCGGTGCGTACGCTCGCAAGTGACGCCAGATGCGTCGGACGTACTGCGCATGTGCGTGGTCCGAGTCGGCGGGAAACACGTCGTCAAAGACCGACCAGCTCAGCGCGGCGTCGGTGCATGTCTCGTATGGCACAATAAGCAGCTTGTGCGGTGCGCCAATACAATGTTGCAATACAATACTCGTCGCTTCCGGGTCGCAGCCGACGTTAAACTCGGCGTACGGCGTCAAGTTGCCCTCGTCACGGAGCGTGCCGCCCATGACGACGAGTTGACGGACGTTGTGCACGAACGCCGGGTCGACGAGCGTTGCGAGTGCGACGTTCGTGAGTGGTCCGAGTGCAATGACAACAAGGTCGCCGCTGTGCGCAGCTGCGAGGTCGACGAGCGTATGCACTGCGTCGTTGCGGCGTGCTGTTGTGAGGAGCGGCGAGTCGGTCGTACTAGCAGTGACAGGCGACCCAGCAATGCCGCCGAGGCCATCGGGGCCGTGGCCGCCCCAGCGTTCGTCCGAGATAGAAGCGATAATCGGCTTGGACGCACCGCTGTGCACTGGCATGTCTGTACGGCCACACGCCTCAAGGATGCTGCATACGCACATATATAAAGCAGTAGGAGTTGCGTCAGAGACCAGTGTACATACTCTGATGTACACCAACACACATGCGAGATGCGAAGAACGTACTGTGCGACGTTGTGGTTTGCCTGGTGCAGATCGACGTTGCCAAAGACGGTCGTGATGCCGAGCACAGCGTCGCGCGGTAGCACGTGCAGCGCGAGCATGATGGCGACAGCATCGTCGACGCCGGCGTCCGTGTCGATCACAAAGCGCGCGCTCGCAGGTGGTAGCGACAGCGGTAGCACCATTGGTCCGTCGCTCGTGTTTGACCTCGTTCGATATCACTGAATGATCACGCAGATGACCAGATATACAATATAATAATAGCTGGCTGCCACTGTAAATAGAGATGTCGAGCGAGACAAAAGCGAGGGACATCGCTTTTGACACGCAAAATCGTGCTGCGACGCCAGGAGATCGACCAGCGATCCGAGCGTATGCGTCTCCCGCGCTCTCGGGTATGTGAACGTCCCATTCCCTTCGCTCTATCATCTACTTTGCCACTTGCTGCTGCAAGAGCACGACACGCACACAGCGAGACAAGACGGACGAGTCACTTGTCGAGCAGCGCGCGGATCTTGGCAGGTGTCGATGCATCGTGGAGGTGCCGGCTCCAGTACTTGACAGTCTCGAGCAGCTGCGCAGGCGTCGACCCGAGGCTCTCGCGGCTCTTCCAGCGTATGAGCTCCTTGAGACATCGCTTGATCTGGTAGAACGGCATTGCGAGAGTCGACAGAGCGTGAGTGTCGGACAAACAGCGAAGAGCTACGGTTGCACCATCAAGACGCATACACACGCACACACCTTGACGTCCGACTTGGAGCAGAATGCGCCGTCGCGGCTCACGAGGTCGTACAGCAAGATCGCGCCTGCCATGACGCGCAAGTAGTGCACGACGACGCGTGGACTCTTGGACCGAAACGCTGCAAGCGACGCGCAGTATGAGTTGGCGAGCTGCGCGATGAGCGGTACGGCACTCGGGTCCTTGCCACGTGCGCACTCGGTCGCGCGCGAAAGCACCTTGAGCATCGGACAGTGGTCTGCGACAAAGAATGACAGCGCATCGAGCGACGTGTCGGCAAAGCTGCAGGAGAGAGAGAGAGCGAGCGACATTGAGCAGCTGTCAGTGAGTCCTAGATGCTCACGAGTGGCTTGAGACCAGCGCAGATCGCAGTTGTCACTACCATGTAGACTGCGTACCGTTCGAGTTGGTTCGATGCTGCGCCGAGCGCTGTGACGCGGCGGAAGTAACTCAAGTCGTTCTGGATCTCGGGCTTGGACGACTGCAGGCAGAGCAACGCACATCATCCAGTGAGTCGCTACAGTCCGTCGTGCGTCGCTCAGCAGCAGCAGGACGCACTTTGATCTTGTCAAAGCACATGGCGAACTCAAGCAGGTTTGCGAGCTTGTCCATTGTCGGCGCCATGACTTTGCGGGGCTCTGAGGTTGCAAATGCACACAAGCGTCGCAGCACAGCTGTGAGTACACGGAAGCTGCTTTTGCTGGACAGACCAGAAGTTGCTGCTGATGTTCATACCTTTGCGACTCGAGAGATGGAGCAGGTCGTAGAAGCTCGCCTCTAGCGGTTGGTAGTGCCATCCAAACAGCAGTGAGCGCAGTCGTTAGTCGCTGCTGCGTTGCTCGACGACTCGACGCAACCGCAAACAAAGCAACAGGAAAGCACACACACACGCACCGACTTCGAGCGACAGCTCGTACGCAATGCGGATCGTGTCGACGTTTGGTGCGAGCGTTGCGAGCAGATCGCTCTTGAGGTCGAGGTCGTGCGGATTCCGGATCGACTGTGACGCAGCGCAAGGCAAAGTGGAGGCAATAGTGAGCACTGGGCCAAGATGATGCGATGCAGTCCACAGCACAGCGAGCAACCGCTTCGTACCTGCTGGATAAGACCCATACAGCCCTGGTAACTCTGTGTCAGACGCAACACGGTCCGGCACTTCTCGACGAGTTCATGCGAGCCCGTGAGCGCCTCGTGCGAGTCTGTGAGCGCTTCATGTGAGCCTGGGAGCGCGTCTTGCGAGCTCTGTGCAGTGTACTCGCCTGTTGGTGCTGCAATCGCCACAGACAAACCAACCAGGTGCGTCAGTTCGACTGTCCGATGTAAGAAGCACACGAGTCATATTCGCTCGTGTAGTGCTGCACGAACCAGCGAGGTGCTTGCTGTTACCGCTGCTGCCGTGCAGGTGGAAGCCGAAGATCGGAGACATCGTTCGCTCGAGTTTGTGTGTGGTGTGAAGAAGAGTGAAGAGTGCCAGGCGAGCTAGTGCTGGCGAGCTAGTGATGGCGAGACGATGACCAAGATAGCTTCGAGATTGCCGAGAGCTCGCCGCGCGTGTGTGCAGAGACAGCGACGAAGAAGAAGCGCGAGGCGTTGGATACGGCACGCGAGTGCGAGAGAGACGAGATGCTCGATGCCGCGTGCTCGATGCCGCTGCCATGCGAATGTACGAGGTCGTTGCGATCGTGGCGAGACTCGACCGAAAATAACAGCCATCTATTGTGGTCGCGCTCTTTTTAGTAGGGTGTATTTCACTTGCGGTTTGTATGCGTGACAATGAAGCCATTTTATGACCTTGCCAATCAGATAGGACATGCTGATCTACAACAGCGCGTCGTGGTGGTACATTCAGCAATGGCTCTAAACCAGAGAGATCGATGGATCATCAAAGATCTGGTGAGCACAACGCACATTCGTCTCGGAGTGCTAGTATCCTCGATGCGTTCCTCTAGCGCAGATGGCTCAATGGCTGACTTTGGACGAGATCGTGGCCATTGCAAAGGGAGCTGCTGCGTCGCACTATTGTGTGTATGTTTCGTCAACGCTCGTACAATGAAAGCTGCTGCCTTGATCCGGCGTGATGCGCAGCTGATTGACCCGTCATCACGATCTGTACGTTCATGCGTTTCCGACTTGAGCCACTCTCGCTCGCTATACTCTCGTTGCACCACCCGAGTCGGTTCGCTCTGTCTGATCCAAGCTGTCCGTGCGCTTGACCATATCGTCATCTAATGCAACGTCTGAGCCATCTATCGGATTGGACATAGGGCTCTGATTGCATCACGCACTCGCGGATCAGACTTGGGACATCAACGTCCAGATGTTCAAAACAAAGAGCTCGTAATGGCCCACGGACCAGGTTCAGAGTTGCGAGGCGCCGCTCGATTCTTCGAGCTGCTCTGGCTCGAGTCGGATCGGCTGTCGTTGGAGCTGGTGCCTGGACACGGGCAGCACCTGGCTGAACAACGTTTTGTTCGAGTTACAGTTCGACGACGTCAACGCCAACGACGTTGACTAGAACATAGAGAGGGAGAATGGATGCAAATGACTATAAATAGCAGCAATTGGCTGTACGTAGCAGGTTGTCGGAGCGTGACACGACGACACGCAAGGCGCGGGATGCTCGACGGCAGGCTCAAGCGCACGGCTGCTGTCGCTCGACTTGCTCGTCATGGCGGCATCGAAGCAGATCTTCAACGACCTGAACCTCGTCCTGCGACTCAACCAGCACATCGAGGACATTGTCCATAGCGACGAAGCGACGGCTGCATTGCTTGGGAAGCAGACGTCGTTCAAAGTACTCGCTGAGCTCGATGCAGTCCAGAACCCAGACCCGCGCGAAGACGCGCAGTTTGAGCACCAGCGCGCACGGACAGTCGACGACGCAGCAGCAACAGCAGCACTCGGCAGCGCCAACAACGCGCTCGTGCCATCCGAGCTGCCGTTCCATCTCCAGGGCGACCAGGACTTTGACCGTGCGAGCGCTGTTGCTGAACGGCGCGCATTGCGGCGCTCCGATGCGATCCGCCACAAGGTGCACTTCCTATGGGACGTCGCGCGCGGACAGCGGACAGTCGAGGTCCCGCGCATCGCGAGCATCGACAAGCAGCGCGCGCTCGGTCGAGTCGACACTGCCGCCGCCTCGACTGTCAATACGATCGACGAGCGTGATTACGCGGCAATGATGCTGCTCATCTACAAAGTGCTGCGCGACGACTTTGTGGTCGAGCTCGCGCAACTGCAGGTGCACTGCGACTGGGAAGTCGACAGCCAACGCAGCACAACGCTCGGCTTTGACGCGTTCTTTGCGGCGCTCTTTGAGCTCGTGGACCTCTGGACGTGCGATATTGGCGAGTCGACGTACGTGCGGTTCCTCGAGCTGCTCACGCGGCGCATCACACTGCGCGTCATCATCTTCCTCGACGACGCCAAGCTCCAGCTCGCGCTCTCGGACAACTTTGACGACGCGGTTGTCGTCAAAGCGATTCCGCTGCATACGATCGCGCGCTTTGCGTCGGTCGCCAAGGTCGTCGAGCGCCAAGGCGTGCGCACGATCGGCGACCTCGCAACGGCCGATCCGCACATGGTCGAGCGCGAACGCCGCGCGTACCTCGCGCGCAACCATATTTCGCCCGACAAGATCGGTGCAAAGCTCCAGGACCTCCTCGATACGTTCAATGGCCTCTCCGAGCAGCTGCTTTGTGGTGATGACAATAGTGGCTTCGCGGCGACGCAGTACAGTTTGGAGAACATGAAACTCGTGCGCCATCCAATCGCTGTGCATGACGCGGATCCGAGCCGCACCAGCTCGAATGCAGCGGTTGGTACTGCCGCGGTTACAAGCGTGTACGATACCTCGACAAGCTCGAGCAGCGTATCCGTGTCGCGATCGTCTCTCGCGTTGCCTGCCGACTCAAACTCAAACTTGACTGGCTCGGGGCGCCCACGTCGTCCATCGCGACGGCTGAGCATCCACGACCTGAGCCAAGCCGAGTCGGGCGTCATCAACGCGCTCCGGTCGGCGTTCATCCTCGAGAAGCACATTGCGATCGTCCGGCAAAGCGACAACGACAGCGTCCGCGCTGAGCTCGCAAAGTTTGGCGTCGATGCAGATGCGCTCGCCGACGCTGACGCAATCGATCGGTACAACGCGCTGTACGAGCTGTTTGTACTGCGCGACGGCGAGAGCATCAAGGAGCTTGCGCAGACGCTCCTGGCGCAGATCAAGCTCGAGCTCGCAGCGCACGGTGTGACGGTCGACGACGAAGACGCCGAAGTGACGTACGATGGCTTCTACGGCGCAGTCGTCGCAACGACTGGCGATGCGATCGTCAAGGACGCGCAGTTGTGGGTGACCGAGACTGTCAGTACGAACACTGTGGCCGCGTACTTGAAAGCCGACTACCACGAACTCAAGCCACTCGACCAAGTGACGCTCATTGGAATGCAACCGGGCGACGACGAGTTCAAAGCGCTGCTCTCGATCGACGACAATGACGACGACGGAGACGACGATACGCAAGATGGAGCGGCAACTGACGCTGCCAAGCCAACGGATAGCTCGATGATCCAGCGCAAGCCGAGCGAGAAGCGGCGCCAGCAGCACACGCCGCCACGGGTCAAGACGAGTCGGCGCTCCGAAGCACGACCGAACGCTGAGCGCCGGTCCTTGAAGTCCGATCGACCAGCAGAGCCGATAGCGCAATCGTCGTCGTCGTCATCTGTGAGCACTGCGTCGCCTCGCCGTCGCAGCGGTCCTCGGGCGGACACACACACTGGTGACGCATCTACAGCAACATCGCACAAGCGCAAGACGAGCAACGACCGCGACGACGCGCGACGCAGTTCGAACGCGCGACATCGACTTGCGTCCGTGTCACAGCGTGGCGACCCGCAACGACGCCGCAGCAGTGCGTCTGAGCACCAGGAGCCGAGTGCGTTGTCGGTAGCGACCGCTGCAGACACGGTCGCGCAAGCTGCTAGCGAGTCGGATGCTGAGGACGCGAGTGCGTCCAATCACAAGGATAGTAGCGACGACGCACACTCAGTCATTCACGCTAGCGCACACCGCACATCAGACGACGACAACGACGCCAACGCACGGCGTCATCAGTCCGTGGCGCTCAAGCCAAGTCGATCCAAGGCGGAGCTGACCGTCAGCATTCCACTGTGTGACCTCAACGCGCGCGACACGGCAAACGACGACGTCGACCGCGAGGCGCAAGGCATCGATTTTGGCTACGAAGACGAGTCAACGGCCGTGCTTGAACCTGAGCTAGTGCTGCACGAGAGGTGCGACTGGCGTTGTTGGCTGCCTCGTAGACGTTCGACTCTGACATGCTCAAAATGTGTGGCGTTGCTGTCATTTCAGCATTGCGGAACTCGTGCCCAAGGTACCAAAGATCGTGATCGGTCCGAGCGGCGCGGCCGGCGCAAACATCCCAGTCACAGCGCGGTACATCCAGCTCCTCGGCCTCGGCACCGTACTCACAGCGAGCGACGAAGCCGGACTCTACGACTTGCTCCGGTCCGACGAAGGCCACGATGCTGACCTGGTGCGTACATGTACTACACGATATCACTGTATGTGTGTGTGACTGACACGTACGAGTGTGCCGTCGTGGCTCTTTAGGTCTGCTTTGACGTTGGCAGCGAGCTCGACACGGCAGGCGAGAAGCTCACGGCGCTGCAGCACGTCGTTGGTCGGTGTGTGATCGTGATTGGCGGCGACGTCGAGAGCGCTGACCGCACGCGCGCAGCCGCCGACGACTGTGTCGCACGCGGTGCGATCTACTTTGCGGCCTTGCCGATCAACTTCCCCGCCTTGCGCGCCGAGATCCTCGCGTTCTTTGAGAGCTCGGCGCAGCCGTTCATCCTGCGGCAGCGCAAGACGACGGCAGCCGGGGCGTTTCGTATGGCCACGCGCTCGATTGGTGCGGTCGGGATGTTTGGTGTGCCCGACGCCGCGCGCAAGCCGTCGACGCCACTCGCGTACGCAAACATCGCCAAGTCAAGTCCTCGATCGCCTCGGCTGTCGAATGTACCGCCGCGCAAATCGACGCACTCGAGCGCGCCGCTGGCTGCGGTCCCAACAATGCTGCCGCCTGTTGTCAAGGACGCTGCGAACCTCATCCACTTCAAGGCGCTCGACGACGTGCGCGCAACCGAGACAACATCGGCGCTCGTACCGAGCTCGCCGCGATCGCTCAAGTCGTTCAAGAAAGCGTCACCGCGGCTCTCGGTCGTGCTCAAGAAGATGATGCGATGAGTGCGTGTGTGGAACGTCTCGACCACTACTGCATCACAAAGATGATCGCTCGACGGTCAGGCTCGCGGAGCTCGGGTCCGTGATCGCTGAAGGCCACACACTGCCACACACTGCCTGCGTCATGTGAGTCGCAAACATGGCGTACAGCAACGCAGCAACAACAAACAACGTCGCTGAGTACAACAATCTCGTGAACAGGCTCATCGAGGCGAAGGGACGTGGCTACTCATCGGTTCACGTCATCGACGACAGTGTCATTGTCCTCTCGCAGCTTGGGGACCACTAGATCTCTGCACAAGCCGAACCTGACGCGACTGCACCAAGAAGCACGAGATCTCGCTGCTGATGTCGCCGCCGTCCACTGGAGGAATCATTACCACAACTACCCAGAACAACACGATCGTGGATCGAACGACCAACGTCGTGATGGACACATCACCTTAGAGCTGGCGACGTTCCTGTACAACGACGCTCTCGACTCATTGAGCGCGTACGTGAATACATCTCGCCATCGGAAGCTGTGTCGACAACTAGAAGCTAGTAGTGCTGAATCGATTCCTCGTGGACGACGACAGGTAAGCAAATAAAATCGCAGCGTTTACAGAGCAAGCCATCACAGCCACCACTGGTGGTCACCGGCACACGAGATCGTCGCACACACAGAGTGTATGGATTCGTTCATTCACATTGAATTACGTCGCGACTCGTCCATAGGCGAACGCGAGGACACAACTCGCTCCAAATGCACCGACACAACTACAACGAGCGCGCATGCCGATCGCAAGTAAAGCAAAGTGCATCGATCATGCCGATGGCACGCAGACGACACGCAGACGACACGACTTGACGATCTTGGGGCGATCGTGAGTGTCAATCACAGGTGCACGGATGCAACCGAGCCGAGGCGAGCCTAGGTCCAGATGCAGCCCCAGTTGCCCGCCAAGTCGCCCTTGCAGTTCGCCCAAAGAAGACCGACTTCCTTCGCACCACCCTCGGCGCCGAACTTGCACATGTACGACACGCCCTCGTCACCCTTGAACGTGCACGTCGTCGGCGTGAACTTGTTTGCCGCGACGCTCGAGGTGATCGAAGTCGTGGCCGCCAGTGGCGTGCACGAGCACGTCGGAGTAGCAGCGTCAAGCGCGGCGGCGCTTGTGGCGACGAGAGCAGTCGCGGCGATGATAGCAAGCGTCTTGGTGAACATCTTGGCTGGGAGTGGAGGCTTGTCTTGGTGCTGGAAGGCAGATTGAAAAGTGAGCAGTGACCAAGCTGCAAGCTCCCAACCGAATCAAAAGCAAAAGATTGGAGCAAACAGGAGCTGATAGAGCGGCGGACACCTAGCGCTCGCTGCTCACTGACGACGCGCTGTCCCACCGCCTCTTGGCATCAAGCTAGCATGACCGATCCATCCAAGTGCTTCTCGAAACACGATCGCGTGCAACGTTTGCTGGTTCTGAGTAGACCGAAGCCTGTGCGCACACGATGCCCGCTTGCTGGTTGCCACTGCGCGGTACCTGCCGCTTACAGCGTGTTCTGTAGCAGTTGACACACGGATACTCATTGGTTGTTTGACGTGGAATATGTGCCGTTAGCCTTTCGTTCACCGACGATTGAGCCGAGTCCACACTCGACGATCGATTGGAACATTCGCAATTATGCGGTACTACGTAGTATCCAAGCTGAAGGGTGAGAACACCGGTAAGCA
>JAADWX010000962.1:0-12075 GCA_023336405.1 Globisporangium echinulatum | reverse complement strand
TCGAGCTGAAATTTCACCACAAGAACGCTCGCGGTTGGTTCTATCAGCTCACAAAAATCTCGCTCGCAAACGCATTTTTGCAAGTGAAATATAAATTTTGGTATTTTTTTCAGTGGTGTCCGTAAGATGTTGGCGCGCACTATATGTTCACCTGTTGCAGCTAAACTAATCAGCAATTTAAATGTTTAAAATTTTTCGTACCAATGCAGTTGATGCTCGTTTTTTTACTTTCTGTTATTATATTTTGGTCTACTCTGCGACTATACAAGCAGCGTTACTTTTACGATGTGTACATGGCACAACTGAAAAATACGCGTCATGACGAATTGAATTGTGTTTTCGCACAGTATCGTATGGAGGTATTTGGTAACTCGTGGTTGGCTCTATATGTAAATGTCATGTATATTGCATCGAAGCAGCGTAAAATTAATCGAACGACGATTGGAAACGATATAAGAACCTTATTTATAACAATATATATGGAGTTATTTATGTTGCAAACTGAATTACAAATGACACATTTTCTCGAGAAAACTAAGAAAACGAGTGAAAAAGCAGCATTTGAAATGGCTGAAGTACTACGGCTCCATGGTTTTTATATCCATCACAGGCTTCAAACATAGACAAACTGGAGACGTAACAGCATGAAGTTATATACCGGAGTGGTGGCGACCGACTCGCTGCCCGAATCTAGTTGTGCTTCTTCTTGCCGCGGCGCTCGCGGCCCTTTTGCGCGTTCGGGTTCATGCGGCCGTAACCGACAACGAGCGACGTCTGCTTCTCGGCCTTGACGCCGAGGTCGTGCGCGACGTTCTCGCCAAACGCGCTGCTCATGACCTTTTTGTGTTGGCGCTGGCGCTGGCGCCAGATACCGACCATGAGCTGGTCTTCGCGCAGCAGCAGGTCGCCGTCGCGGCCACCCTTGGGTTTCGGGAGCGAGTACTTGGTGCCCGTGAGCTTCGTCGGGCGGTGCGCGCGCAAGTGAAACGTCATCGTGCCGTCGGGTCCCAAACTGTACGCGACGCGCTCCATCGTGTTGTTGCCGCACTTGGGACAGAACAGCCGCCCCATCTCAGTCGATGTCGCAAAGCACGCGACGCACTTGAGGATCCACTGCTTCACGCGCTTGATGAGCATGCCGTTGTCAGCGGACAACAGCCGCAATCCCATCTGCAGCAAGACGTTCTGCATTGAAAAGTCGGTTGTGATGCACGCAACGTGGACGCTCGCACTGATCGCTTCAAGGCCGTTGCTGTCGCCAAACGGCGACGCCGCAAACTGCTTGGCGTTCGACGCGCTGATCCAGTTCTTGCCGTCGTCGTCGATCGCGCCGGCGTTGCTCGACGCGCCAAAGCCGCCGAGGATGCGCGACTTGACGTCGGCGTTGCGCACGTCGTCGCGCACTGGCCCTTGCGGGACGATGGGCTCACCAGGTGCGGTGTCCTCAACGGCTGACAGTTCATGTACGAACGCACACGCGTCGCCGTTGCGGCAGCCGTCGGGCGAGTTGAAGAAGCGGCAGGGGATCGCGACCTTGCGCTGCACTGTCGTGCGGTCCGCTGAGCTGCTGTTCGCGTCATCGCTGGTGTCACCGGTCGCCACTAGCAGGCTCTCGTCGTGCAGGAACTTGCACGTTTCGCCAAACTTGCAGCCCATGGCCGAGCCAAAGAACTTGCACGGCACCGATGGTTGCGCGCCACCAACGACTTTGCCGCTCGCGTCGCGCGCGATCGTGCGTGCGACTTCTGGACTCGTTTTGAGGTGCGCTGTGCCGTTCGCTTCGGCTTCAAGCATGTACGTGAGCGCCATGACGCGCAGGTCCGTGAGCGACAGGTACGAAAAGTCGCCAGTCTTGCGCGCAAAGTTGATGACTGCAGACATGGCCTCGGCCGACGGCTCGCGCGTCTGCAGCGTGAACGGCAGACGCTCGAGCGCATTGCGCGCGCGCTTGTCGCGGATCTCGGCGATCACGTCGGGCACGGTCCAGAAGTTCTGAAAGTGAGGTTGCGAATGAGACGCGAGCACAAGCAGATGACGTCAGCACTTTGAGTATGCCACACCGTTGTAGTGATAGACGTAAAAAGAGCGATCGCAACAGCGACAGGAAGAGTCAACGCACCTCGGCAAGCGCCGACAAGTTGGTGCCCTTGATGATCGCACCAGAGTCGATGACAAGGTTGTGCATTTTCTGTTGGGTCAATGGCGTCGATGTTGCTGCAGCGACAGCAGGCTTGCTCGCAACAGCAGACTCGTTCGCGACAGCAGGCTCGTTCGCGACCTGCACGACCGCGACAGCTTCCGTAAGCTGCTCGACGCGTTCATCTGATGTCGACATGCTGCGTATGTGTGCGTTGGTGATGGTGTCGAGAAGCGGCGCTGCCTTGCTGCTGTTGATTGAGTTGCTTGTTGGTGTTGTGTTATGTGTGCCCATTCGTCCTTGCCAATCAATTGGAGCTCTCGGATTTGTCTATAATGGACATGCAAAAAGTTGTTGATTCGCTAAAAAGCAAAATGACCATTGCATAATTTTAACGAATTGCTGGCGTTGGATCTCTTCACATTTGCATTTAATTGCAAAAAGCACCAAGAGCGTGGATCAATGCTGGCGAGACAGCGAATCTCGACTCAAACTATACAAACCGAAGTGTACACTATGCTGGTCGGAAACATGACGTCCGTCCTAAATTGTCTATCAGCAGTCCCCACACTTCCTAGCAAAAACGACTTGTCGTCGTCGTAAGGCAAAGCGAAGGGAGAAGAGAAAGATCGCATCGTCACAGCCGCCGCTGCATCAGAAGCAGCAGCTACAGCATCAGCAGGAGCGACACCATGGCGCACGTGTTTGGCGACAACGAAAAAGAGTCCGACTATGGCTACGTCTACAAGGTGTCTGGCCCACGTACGTCTCTGCGCATTGCCTCTCGATCACTGCGTGTGCATCTCGTTCGTCGACGTCACATGCGCCTCTCTGCATTCGAATGGATCAGCTAGCTGCTTGTTGGCGCGCAGCGGCATCATGGATCCTTCCCCTTGAGTCGCTTCACAGTGTATCACCATTGTGCTAATTGTGCGCTATCGTCTCTACGTGCGGCTCCGCAGTCGTGATTGCCGAGAACATGCACGGCGCTGCCATGTTTGAGCTCGTGCGGGTCGGTCACGACAAGCTCGTGGGCGAGATCATCAAGCTCGAGGGCACGAACGCATCGATCCAAGTCTACGAAGACACGTGTACGTACTATGGATACCACTGCTCGTATCAGCCCACCATGTCTGACGCTCGCCCTCATCGTCCACTGTACTATCAGCGGGCCTGACGGTCGGCGACCCGGTCGAGCGACGCAAGTCGCCGCTGTCGGTCGAGCTCGGTCCTGGCATTGTCGACAACATCTTTGATGGCATCCAGCGGCCGCTCGAGTCGATCGCTGCGCTGACGAAAGACGTGTACGTCCCGCGCGGCGTCGACGTTCCGGCGCTCAACAACACGAAGCAGTGGCGCTACAAGCCCGTGAGCTTCCGCGAGGGCGACCCGATCTCGGGCGGCGACATCTTTGGTCTCGTGCACGAGAACGACATCCTCCACTCGCACAAGATCATGTGTCCGCCAAACGTCTTTGGTACCGTAGTGAAAGTCTATGGGAATCAGACCGACGGCAACGAGACGTTCAACCTCCAGGACACGGTCCTCGAAGTCCGCGACGACACGACCGGGACGACCCACAAGCTTGGGCTCTCGCACTTTTGGCCGGTGCGCAAGCCGCGCCCAGTCGCTGAGAAGCTCGCGGGTAACGTCGCGCTCCAGACCGGTCAGCGCATCATTGACGCGCTGTTCCCATCGGTCCTCGGCGGCACGTGCGCTGTGCCGGGCGCATTCGGTTGCGGCAAGACCGTGATCTCCCAGGCACTCTCGAAGCACTCGAACTCGGACGCGATCGTGTACGTCGGTTGCGGCGAACGTGGCAACGAGATGGCGGAAGTCCTGAACGACTTTCCCGAGCTCACGATGACGATCAACGACCGCGAAGTCCCGATCATGAAGCGCACGACGCTCGTTGCGAACACGAGTAACATGCCGGTCGCAGCGCGCGAAGCGTCGATCTACACGGGCATTACGCTCGCCGAGTACTTTCGGGACCAGGGCATGAACGTGTCGATGATGGCCGACTCGACGAGTCGCTGGGCCGAAGCGCTCCGTGAGATCTCGGGTCGCCTCGGTGAGATGCCAGCCGACAGCGGATACCCAGCGTACTTGAGTGCGCGCCTCGCTGCGTTCTACGAACGCGCTGGCCGCGTTGCGTGCCTCGGGAGTCCGAACCGCCAGGGCAGCGTCACAGTCGTCGGTGCCGTGTCGCCGCCGGGTGGCGACTTTTCGGACCCTGTGACGGCTGCGACGCTGTCGATCGTCCAGGTCTTTTGGGGCCTCGACAAGAAGCTCGCGCAGCGCAAGCACTTTCCGAGCGTCAACTGGCTCATTAGCTACACGAAGTACATGCGCGTGCTCGAGCCGTTCTTCAACAAGATCGACCCCGAGTACTCGAGTCTGCGCACCAAGTGCCAGGAGATCTTGCAAAAGGAAGACAACCTCACCGAGATTGTCCAGCTCGTCGGCAAAGAGTCGCTGTCCGAGGACCAAAAAGTCATCATGGAGATCGCAAAGATCCTGCGCGAAGACTACCTCCAGCAGAACGCGTTCTCGGACTACGACTTTACGTGCCCGCTCGTCAAGTCGGTTGGCATGCTCCGTGCGATCATCCTGTTCTACACACTGAGTCAAAAAGCGATTGCCGACTCGCCGCCGGACGCAAAGGTCACGTGGGCGCACATCCGCACGTCGATGAACCCGGTGCTGCAGAAGGTCATTCAGACCAAGTTCCAGCTCCCAAAGCAGCCGGAGGAGCAGATGAAAGCGTTCTTTGCTGGCCTCAACGACGAGATTGAGCAGGCGTTCCAGACGCTCACGGACTAACTAGGGCGACTTGGGACACCAGTTGGATGCGTGTCGACACGGTCGGCCGATGTCGGACAGCGCAGGTGCATTGTGTGCATGATGACGGATCAAGAGGATGCATCATATGGTCTGGTATGCGTGTCGTAGCGAGTGGCACGCATGCATGCAAGTACTATGACGTCTGTATGAGGAGCGAGCGAGAGTGACGACAGGACAAGCCGCTCGTAGAGATGACACGCGCAGGCAGTCATCGTAATGGATCCGTTCGCGTATACACGTGTGTGTTAGTGCTAGTGCAACAGTATGGGGAGGGGCGACATCAGGTGCGATGGACTGTCAGTGTGACCGTGATAGCAACACTACTCGCTTGTCTGTCAGTTGACACTGTCGGTCTTGGTCTTACACAGGGAGCACGCGCCAGCCACGTCTACTTTCTTCGCTTGCGCAGCGCACGCACGCGCACGCCACTGCCGTCGTAGTCGTCATCTTCGTGATCGTCGTCATCAACCGGCGGCGACGCACTACTCGCGTCACTTTCGCTCTCATCGTCGTCATCATCATCATCGACCTCGTCCGACTCGATCAACAACCCAGAAGCGCGCGCTTCGAGCTGCGCAAACTCGACGACTTCCATGCGAAACGCGTCGCGCTCGAGCTGCTGCGCCTTCGCAAGTGCTGCTGTGCACTCGGCAAGTGCTGCGCAGACGCTAAAGCGCGCTCTGTACAAATGCGCGAGCGCCGTGTCGTCGCCGAGTGGCGAGCTCAAATCGCTCGGCAAGACGCTCGTGACTAGGCCAGTCGCAAGGCACACGCGCACGTGGTCAGACGGCGCGTACGCGAGCACGATGCAGCGCACGTGACCGGACGCAGCCGCGACGAGCGCGTCTTCGCGCCGAAAGACCTTGAGCACGTTCCCGACGCTGAAGCGCACGGGCTTGAGGAGCTGCAGAAATTGATGGAGCACGGCGCCCTGGTGCTCGTGCACGAGCGGCGACCAGATCTGCTCGCCTGCAAACTCGAGTGTTGACGCTACTGCAGCTGCTGCGGCGCGGTTCCACGGCACTGCAGCATAACCACGCAGTGCCGCATCTACATCGTCCTTGTGCACTGGCGGCTCGAACGGCGGCACGTCGGCTTGAAAGCTCGCGCCGATCTTGGGCTTCAGCGGTCCGAGACCCGAGCGAATCGCATCGTTCCGGACTACTTCGAGCGCTTTCTTGATCGACCGGTTCGGGTAGTACTTGTACCGGCAGATGTAGTACGGCTTGGACTTCTTCTCGCGGTACCCGCGGTCGATCTCGCTCTGGATTTCGTCGTACTCGTCCGGCGACACGACGTGGCACAGGCCAATGACCGCGTCGATCGAGTTCTTGTCCTTGTGCGGAGACAAAAAGACTTCGTGTGCGAGCACGCCGCCTGGGATGAGCGCACGCACCTCATCGCGCACGTCGTCAGGCTTGTAGTACCACTGCGCCGTGAACGTCCCGGGGCCTTTGACAAAGTTCTGCGACCGCTGCACCGAGCTCACGAGCGCGACAAAGCTGTCGTCCGGGTCGCCCGAGTCCAGGAGCACGCAGTCGCCGACTTCGACGTGCACGTAGTCACCCGGCGAGCTGTCGTCCGACTCGGTCGCGTCGTCTTTGTCGGCCTTCGATGCGCTCTTGCTCTTGCGGCCTTTACGGCCTTTACGGCCACCTTTGCTCTTGCCCTTGCGGCTCTTGCTGTCGCCACTGTCGCTTGTACCAGCTGCAGTGACTCGCCCGCGCCGGCCGCGCGTGATCTTCGGCGACGTGGCTTTGCTGCTGCTGTCGCCGGTCGACGCGCGCTGCCGACGCGTGCGCGTGCGTGGCACTGTTGCGGCCGACTCGCTCTCCGTGTCACTGCTCTGCACGCGCATGAGACTCGCGCGATTCCGCGTCACGCGCGTCGCCACCGGCGCGTCCGCTTCGTCCTCCGTGTCCGTGGCGTCGTCATCAGCAGCTGGAGCCTTAGCTGGATCTGCTCGATCCTTGCTCTCAACGTCAACGCTCTCAACACCAACACTGTCTGTGACTAAGCTATCTGTGCCAGCGCCAGCACTCGTGGCGCCTGCTGTCTCGGTGCCAGCGCCTTCAGTGGCTGCGCTCTCGGCGCCTGCGCTGTCAGCAACTGCACTGTCGGCAACTGCGCTGTCGGTGACTACCGTCTTTGAACCAGCGCTCTCAGTGCCAGCAATCATGGCCGCCGTCGTCACGGCATCAACAATGTCGGCGTCTGCGCTCTCGACGCTTGCGCTCTCGACCACTGGTGCTGCCTGTTTCGTCGGATCAGCTACTGTTGTCTCGATACCAGCGCTCTCGATGACTGGCGCTGCTTGTGTTTCTGAATCAACGACGATAGGCGCGTCCGCAGTGTCGTTGCTGTTCTCGAGTGGCTTGACTGTCGAGCTGGTACTTGACGTGTCAGCTGCATCGCGGCTGCTCGTTGCTGGTGCGTCGATGGATGAGATAGCGATTGCGTCCGAGTGCGGCGGCTGCTCTACCGCCATAGCTGCTGGCGCAGGAGCAAGTGCAGGCTGCTCGACGCCTGTCGGGCTGAAGCTGTCGCTGCTGCTGAGCGGCAGCGGCTGTTGTGGTTCTGCTTCTGTTGTCATTACTATCTCGTCGTGTTCCGACTTGGCTCCCAGACGCGTCCGTGTCGTTGCTTTGATGTGCAGACGATAAATGGAGGTGTAGGGCTTCGATGCCAGTCGGTCAGTCGGTAGCCAGCGTCTAGCTCGCTCGCTTGCTTGTGTACAGATGATAGCGCCACGTACACTACAGACACAGAGTGCGCTCTATGTCTTGACGCCAGGTGCACAGCGAATGCTGCGCGTCCACGTCGACGCCTTGGCGCTTGTTGCCTGCCTGCCTGCCGCACCTGAGGTGTTCGGGCTTGACTGGAAAATGTCTGAATAAAATGCGCCTGCTGTCGGTGCAGCCAATCCGCGATGAGGATTCACAAACGGAATTTCATACTTAATGTTGTATGCAGAGATATGAATATCAACAAGGGAGGATTTGTTTGCGCTTGCTGTGCAAACTGCAGTGATTCAAAATAACGACTGAGGGGGAGGATGGATGAAAGGACAAGCAAAAGCGAGCGCGCGTGATAGAGCAAATTGACGACTGGAGTAACAGACTGCGACGGCTCACGCGAGACCAATGCAGAGGGGGAGCATCGACAACCACCCATTTTGGATGGAACCTAACCGCAGCGAAGAACAGCAGAAGAAATGCGATTGGCTGATAAAAACGCATTTACATGTCGCACAGAAAACAATCCCTTTGCACACACCGAGATGTTCTAGAACATTCAGTCCAACTTCAAGAGCAAGTGCGTGCGATCTCAGCAAAAACGACTTCAGTTCACCGTCACGTTGATCTCAATTTGAATACCACATTAACACGCATTACAATTCATATCCGAACAACCAACGACAGTCACCAACTAGAGACAACAACAAAAAACTCATACAACATGTATTCATACCAAAAAGGTACACGTATCGTCGTCGATGGTTCTCTTCTCAAAGCGTTGACTGAGTACCAAATGTGTATGATTAAACCACATGCTGTAGCTATCACGCGAGACATTTGCACAATGACCACTTGAAGGTCTGGGCAACATGAATAGACAAACGGTGTTTGCGTATGCAATACAGTATGTAGTAAAAGAGGCAGACTGGTACCACAATACTTGCTGTCACTCCTCCCATTAAACAGATATTTATCAACGATGCTCTGATATATACGTCGAATCCTAACAGGTACATGATATAGTTGACGTGTGTGCATTTCGACAAGACGAAGCAAACTACGAAAGAAGTGGATCATAAACTGAATGTAATGTTCGACGTCTATTATACCATGCCTACAACCAATCAACTATGACCCTCTTAGCCGGCTGGTAAGCTTTGACAGAGGTCTTGACAGATGCAAGATTGTACATGTTCGTTGTAGGAATTGATACACAACCGCGTAGTTGATGAAGATGCCGCCACCGTTTGCAAATGTGAATGGTTGACTGACTGCAATTCTATATGCATGGCGAGTCGTCAGGGGCATGTCTGCCTATCCGAGCATGCCGCCACTACGTTTGTGCAGTGACAGCCGCCAAACGACCACATCATCACGGTGCGCGATCAACCAGTTTGGCTTTTGCGGAACGTAAACGCACATCACTTGTATACTAGCATCTCACACTATTCTATCTATCAATTTGTCTAGAATGTGGGCCACAGATGACGAAAATATGAGCAAACCTGTAAATCATCAACATCACGATGGGAGCGAACACAACGCTGACTGTAAAACCGACCGCGTCTGCCGGTCTATCTCAAGCTTACCTATTGTAAACTTAAGAGGAAAGCGACGTAGGTGGAAAAAGTGAACTCTGTACGTTTAGCGCCTCGAGTAAATCCCTGAGGTACGGAGATGGTGATGTGACACACATCAGGCCAACCAAGCAGGTGTACACAGGTGTACACTCTACGCCAAATACTTGAACGCTTTTTCAAACACAATTGCTCTTCAAATTGCGTAATTTTAACAACATTCGCTTCGCGTTTAGGTTTAGGTTTGCGAGATTCATTCTGCTCTTGACATGACAAAAAGTAAAGGTTTGCCACGATTTTAACATGGCCAAAAAGCTGAACGAATATCACCACACAAATCAAGTGTACTTTAATTGACATCGATGAATGGTGATAGCGGATGTTATGCAATAAGCGCAGCAACGGCAGTGCGAGAGATCGATGCAAACCGCAATGCACACTAGTACAGCAGCTCGACAGCACAGCAATCAGGCAACATGGCAGTGAAGCAAGATCGCTGACATGATCATCTCGGTCATTGCTAAGTGGAATGGGTGGTCTAAGAGCTCAGTATGGCGGTATATGAGTGTGGAGAAGCGCCTAGGAAATACATTAGACATACATATTAGTTTTTCCTATGGTTCAGGTGATGGTGCTCATCAACTGACAAGCAAGCGTCAGGAGAGTTCCATCGTTGGAAGCACAGGTATTTGAGTATTAATCCGAATATTGCATTTAACATTTAATATACAAAAATGGAAAGGTTAATTAACGAATGTAAATACAATATCATCACAGACACTCACTCAAAGCGATTCATAAAACGTGACGCCATGCGCTCGTCTTCCAACTACCCATTTAAGCGCTTCACTACGATGGCTCGAGTGCATATACAACGTCAGTCCTTAAACAAGGAGGTAAACCAAGCAGGGCAATTAATCAAATAAACGCGCGACATATATAATCGACCAAAAGGAGCTGCAAATTATATAACTGTGTGGCGGATTTGTTTCATACACATATCAATCGCTTTATCATATTAAGAACATTTGAATTTTCACTATTTAGTCACGACGACTGTGTCGGCTAAATCCTGAATTTTGTGTGTCAAAAGTAATTCTCGGCTGCCTAGCGTACTGGTTCACAAAAATCAATGATAAACGTCGCTGCACTCCCAACAGCTGTTACCCCGCGAGTTACATGAGTGGTAAGAATGCTGAAGTGCGCCGAAATTCAGGCGCCCATTGGTTGGTACGCTGCCAGGTCCGTTATCTTTTCCTCGCGCGCACACAAACAATACGTGCAGTAGAGGTAGTTTTGGTAGATTTTCAGAGCCGAAATATTTTTGTTGAGCTTTGTAATTATATAGTATCAGCAGTAAATAATTAATTTTTATTGGATGAACATAAATTTGTATTACGTTAGACTAGCGGTTTCTTTATGTCCACATGTTGAACCAACATAAATATATATCACTAATACTCCATTCCATCACAAACTCCAAATTTAAGAATCATCAACATGATTGTTACATCATATCAGATATTTACGTTTTACAACCGATTAGATTAAGTTTCATCAACTCATTCTGTTTTACCATATCAGATTCCGCCGTTGACGAGTTACCCACGTAGATACGGTTCTCAATTCACACTGGTAACAAAGTCGGTATGCTTGTGCACGATTTTCATCTGCCAGAGAGAAATGTGATGTGCTGAGGTAGCGACATTGTGTGCTAAGCACTTTGGACTATGTAAAGCACCACTTCGCTTGCGTATGAAGATATGGTAGTACATGATTGACATACAGTGAAATGTCGTTAAGAGTTCAACCGTTTTGAGCTTGATAAAACCAACAATATCACCTATATCGATCTTGTTTGCATCGATGTTCACCTGTGATCGCCAACTGTGTGTGGTGAACGTATTGTAAAGAAATACCAACAGTTCTCATCAATTGGACGAAATGACGAGGTCGTATTTAGACGCTATTTGATATTATTGTATTGTCGAAATGTGACTCAGACTTCATGAATAGTCTTGCGAATGGATTAGTGTGGAGGCCACAATAGTACATCGCAATGCTATTTTATATATGATCGTACATACCTGCTCGCCCAGCTATAATACCTCATCAGATCGCAATTTTTGATAAATGGACTCTAGGTACAGGGTTATCTTACTAAGTACTAAATACTCAAAAGTGTCCGGGTGGATGTGCACAGTCACTTGCGATATAGAAATACATGTTTTTATTCGTTTTTGCTCACATTAGGTTCTGGTCTAACAATATTTTGGTTGATTAAATTATATAATTCAGATCACTGCGAGATCAGCATTCATGTCGTACCTACTTCAATCAAAGGGCACAGTCAACGTGTACATCGACTAAATTCGCTGCTGTACCACTAATTGACTACGATAGTCATACGAGTTGAGCGATGAGCTAATATATATATATATATATATATGTATATATATATATATAATGTGTATTTTTTAAATACTGCTCGCACGCAATTGTGTCCTATCTATGCTATCATAACTGCCAAAACAGTTTCATTTGTGAAGTCTCGAAGCAGTGACAATATGATGCCACTGTGATGGTGCTTCGATATGAATCTTATCATAACTAGGATTTTAAATATATCGTATTTCTACACCATTGCCCAGCCAAAGTGAAAAAAGCAGCAAACAATGTGGATAGAAATCAGACGATAGAAATAGATTCGTTTCAATTCTATAACTGCATCATGCAAAGTGAACAAACAAGCATGCAACGTGAAATGACACAATTC
>JAADWX010000961.1:0-12089 GCA_023336405.1 Globisporangium echinulatum | reverse complement strand
TGATGGCTTCAAACCGATTTGAGAAACACTGAGCATATGTATGGACGTGTCTTTTAACGCACAATCTCACGATGTTAATTGTTTTCTCGTGACCGAAACAATCACTTTAGAATTCACTTTTTTGTTATTTTTCCCAAGACTCTTCGCGGGCACTTTATCAATAAATGCATTTGTGCAGGTTTTTGCTCGCAATCATCTGAGACTGAGCGGGTCAGTTCTGATATTTGGCGGTTGATTATGATCCTCTACGTCACAGGTTTCTATTTACCTCTCTATAATATCTTTCTGTAGGCCTCTCTATGAACGATAAGAGATTTTGCCTCTGATGCCTCGCCATTGCGTTGCGACTGGCCCCGTTCGGTCTTACGTTCGAGCACACTCATTTGCTCATCAAAATGACACTCACTTGCCAATTTCGCAAGACGACATCACAGCGACACACACACAATCAGGACAGCACCATTCGCAATGATTGAAGTCGCGTCGCTTGCACGTGCTGCATTAGCTGCTACCATGGCGTCCCACAGCAACAACATCAGCAACACGAGCAACTACTCCAATAAACAGCGCACTGACGTCAGCAGGAGCAACAGCTCGCGCTCGCTCGGTGCACTCACAAGTGACGGCTCGACCGCCATGGCAGACACCGAGCATTCGCAGTCACCTCCCGCGTCACAGATCATACACAGCAGCTCTACTCGAAAACAGCAATCGGGAAGATCGCACTACGTCATACAAAAGGTATGTACCTGTGTGTTTGCATGTACGCACCCGCTTGCAAGCGATGGCGGCATCCGTCTAAGCTCTCTATCTCATCAACCAAACACGACGTTTGCGCGACAGACAAAGAAGTTAGCGCTCCGGAACGAATTGATACGACTCCAAGCACAACAAGCGCTGTACTTGAACGACGCTGCGCCACACCGCGTCGTCGCACTGCTCCAGCGGCAGCGCGAGAATGCAGAGCTGCGGCGCGCCGTGTTTGAGCAGCAGCTGCTCCTTACACGTCTGCAAGCCAGTTCGGCCAGTCACATGGTGCGTCCGCTATACATTGCTACGAGTCTCGAGCCTTTGCGCTCGCATGTTTGCAACGCCTCACAGCAATCATGTGTGTGTGACTGTCAATGCGTCGGGTCGGACTGGACTCTCAGCCGAGCGCACCGCTCGAGCGCCATATCGTCCTCGGTATCGACTGGCGCGATCGCGCTCATACGCTCGCGAGTCTCAAAGCCGATGTGCTCTGTGATGCGAATCGGTACATCGACGAGCGTCTTCGATTCCTCGACCCGACGCTCGAGTACACGCAGTCCGAGACGCGCAAAGCGTCAAACGGCGATGTCTACTGCACGCGGTTCGAAACCATGTCACTCATCGGCGTCCCGAGCGTTCAGCACGTGTTCGACGCCATGCTCGCGTTCTTCTACAACATGGAGATCTCGTGGACCGAGGTGTCGGGGCAGCTCATGGTGCGCGAAGGCGACTTTGAGAGCGGCGCACCCGGTGTGGCAACGCAGCGACTCGTGCGCAAGCTCACGTCGGGGCTCCAGATCGAAGGCAACCTCGCGCTCTTTAGCGAACTGTCAGGTCAATCCAGTGGTGGTGACGACGATAGCTGTATAGCGAATGGCGATGATGACGACAGCAGCGATGCTACGGCATCACCAGTCGGCGACACGGCGATCGTCTGTGTCAACAGTATCGCGAGTGACGCGCTGTATCCGTACCGCCCAACGGAGCGACTGCGCGAAGACATCTCGGCCGTACTCGCATTGCGCGCGTACCGCCGCCGCAGCGACAATCAGGACTGCGCTGTAGCCAATGGCAAACCAAACGACGCGGTCGTGATTACACTCACGCGCGCGTTCTTTGGTCGGCTGCACCACTCGGAGCTCGTGACGCCGACGTCGCAGGACAAGGACGAGATCGGTCTTGGCTCAACCACGTGGTGCAAGAATATGATCCAGAGTGTCGTCGCAGCTGCTGCTGTTGGAGCAACAAGCACTAGCTCAACAAGCAGCTCCGGTATGTAGGAAATGTCGAGTGTCGCCATCGTTTGCCACTTGCTGCTGTCAACGAGACGCACGACATCGCCATTGGGCATATAGGAGCCGAGGAGTCGAGCCCACACCCAACGTCCAGCGTGACATGGACAGCCGCGTGTTGACGACGACAGAACGTGTCGGCTGTCCGTGCTGTTTGAGCGACCCAAGGCGAATGCGGTCCAACGTAGCAGGTGTGGCATCGAACGTCCTCGGCGACGTGCATGTGGAGTTAAACGAGGTCGAGATCAGTGAACTCTTTGGCAGCCGCGGTGCAGGTGTCACCCGATCTGGAACAGCAGTGAGGACCACGCCGTCGGTTGTGATCGGATGCGCAACGCCATCGCGCAACCTCGAACCCTCGCAGGCGCAACGACAGTATCGATAGTGAGCATGCCAGTACGCGAGCAGAGCTACAGATGAACGCGAGATCGCAGTGGCTGCGAGGCAAACACACACAAAATGCGACTTGCTACAGGTCGAACCCAGCTCTCGCTACGACTCGGAACTCAAAGCGCCACGATGTCGTGCGCTGTCGGTATCACTGCTGCTGCGAGGTAGGACGTCGACGCCGAGCCCGATCAGCATGCAGACAGCGCGTCACATCGTTGTCGATACGCACGCGTCGGAACTCGCAAACTCGCGGACGAGCTCGAGTTGCGTCGCTGGGTCGAGGACGTTGTACATCTCGGCTTCGCGCACGTCGTGCGTCAAGTGACGGACAAAGCGCAAGCGGTCGGGCGGCGCGAGTCGGTCCTTGTAGTAGCGCACAAAGTGCGCGATCGCAATCTGACTCGCAGTGAGCGTGAGCGGGTTCGTGCTCGCGCCTAAAATAGGCGCTAGGACGTCCGAGCTGCTAGGACGACAAAGCGGTTCAGCTGCGACTTCGTCCAACGTGCGCTTGCGGCTTCCGTGTTGGTGTTGCAATAGCGAGTTGGCTACTGGCAGCGCCTCGCCATCCGCGCTAGTAGTGTCAGCAGTGCTTGGCGTATCGACTGGAGCTGCTGGGCTCGAGCTTGTAGTCGCGGGTGTCGCTGTGGTCGTAGTGGCGGTGGTGGTGGGTTGTACTGTGACGCGAGTCGAGTCCGTCGACGCGGTAGCTGGTACAGTCGAGTGGTTGCTTGCAGACTGCAGTGGCTGGGGTTGTTTGGCAGCGACTGGCGTTAAGGCTGGCGCTGACGGCTTGCCAATCGCAGTCGCTGAGATAGCGCTGCGCGTCTTCGAGCGCCGCGTACAGAGCGCAATGTCGTGTGCAACGCGCTCCAAGTGTGCAGTCTTGAGATGGCGCAGCGCTGCGCTTGTCGTGCCGCCTTTGAACGAGAACACGGTGTCGCAGTAGCGGCACGTGCGCTGCTCGAACTGCTTGCCACGACTGTCGAGTGCAAGGCGCAAGAACGTCGTGTGGCCGTGCGCGACGCTCTTCTTTTCGCGTAGACCTTTCGTTTTAGCAGTAGTCGATGGCGTCGTCGGTGGCGTCGTCACTGCCAACATCGACGTCGTTGTCGTCGTCGTTGCGGCAGTGATGGCCACACCGCCAGATCGGCTGCTTGCCGCCTTGCGCATGCCTTCGGCAATAATGCGAGCAACGTACAGCAATTCAGAAGCTTGTATATCGATATACCGGATTACGCAGAAACGATGTAATCCACGCGACGATCTTGCTTGTCAAAGGGTCACACACATCCAGACTCACAACACACGCCTGCACCATTGCTCGTCGAGTGCTGGCCGTGCAAGTGAAGCCTGCAATCCAGCTCTCGTGACTGCTGTTGCACGACATCGAAAGCCAGAACGATGCCACGCTTTGCAGCTACCGCTCATGCTGTTGTCGCTGCTGTGCTCGTGGCTTGGAGCGTCTGGTGTATGCTCGAATCAGTCGCAGCTGCCTCAATCATGGACAAGTACGACCGCCGCGCGTTCTTCACGTCGGCTGCGCGCACGCCGAAGGCGACAAGCGATCCGATCGTGCGTGCTGCTGCCGAGGTGTGTCTGCATGCATATGTATGTGCCTGCTGTTCGGCATAGATCAAAGCAAATCGCGCTGCGCAACTCTAGACTAACACTCACTACTGCTGCTGCTGCAACGGCGACGACTGCAGTTTGCGTTCCAAGAGCTCCAGACGCTGTCCGACTCGGGCATCTACCGCTCGCTCTCACTACTCACAATCCACGACGCATCGACTGAGATCGGTGACTTCCACTACATGATCCACCTCCGCGTCGCACTCGCGTCGCCGTACTTTGAGAGCGCCAAGCCATCAGAGGACTTTGCCATGATCTACCTCGAAGAACGGCCGTTTGTGCCGGCTGACCCAGCGCACGAGTCAGCAACGAATGCTACGACGCGCAGCATCGCGATCGACGAGTTCCCAGTCATGCGCGAAGACGCGATTGAGGCGTTCTGGATCGAGATGGTCGAAGCGAGTCGACGCACCCGCAACGCGCTCTTTGAGCGCTGGACCGCTGAGGCGACTGGGCAAGAACAAGCGCAGCACGACGACTCGACCGAGTCGCTATCACCACCAGCAGCGAAGAAGCCAAAGAAGCCAAAGAAGAAGCTCACGCTCGACGATCTGCACGCAACGTCGTCGGCGCAGCTGCGCATGTTGCTGAGTGCGAGTGAGATGTCGCGCGAGCTGCGCGACGCGATCACGCGCGTGCTTGACGAGCGCTGGGAGCAGCTTGCACAGCACGAGAGCGCTGAGCGGGACGAGCTGTGAGGGTAGATCCCTCTTTAATATACATACTATGCATTACTGTGGTATGTGTATGTACAATAACCTGTCTATATATGAATATCAGCGCACATAACGAGGTCCATCACTGTGTGAGCAGATCTTTTGGCCAGCCAGTTGAGAGCGACACTACCAGCAGCAACGACATCAGTACGAACAGCACGTGAAGTATGTGGCGCGCAAGAGGAGGATCTACAGCACCGACCGCTGTGCTCGCAGCCGTCGCCGGCGCTGCTGCCGCGACACTCGCAGTCAACTCAGGCGTGATCGCGCGCCGGCTGTTTGCGACGACCGCGTCGCGAGGTGGTCGCACCGTGACGCTCACGCGCCGTCGACCTGCAAACGTCGGCGACCTGCTCGAGAGCGTCGAGACGCCATGTCTTGTTGTCGACCTCGACGCGGTGCGTTCACTTCGTTTCGCTATCGATAGCACTCGCATACACAGCTAACATCGAGCACTGCGCATATGCACGAATGGATAGATGGAGAAGAACTTGGTCGCGCTGCCGCAATCGCTCCAGACCTCAGCGCCACACGTTGCGATCCGACCACACGCGAAAGCGCACAAGTGCGCCGAGATCGGGCAGCTCCAGCTCACGCACTCGAACGCAATTGGGCTCTGCTGCCAAAAGGTCGCCGAGGCCGAAGCGATGTTCCACGGCGGTGTGCGCGACCTGTTGCTGAGCAACGAGATCGTTGGTATCGAGCGGTACAACCGCATGGCGGAGCTCGCACAGGCAGGCGGTGTCATCACGCTGCTATTTGACGCTGCTGAGCCTGTGCGCCAAGCTGCTGCGGCTGCTGCTGCCGCTAACGTCACGTTCCGAGCGCTTGTCGACGTGAACGTCGGGCAGAACCGCTGCGGCGTCGACACGGTCGAGCAAGCGCTTGCGCTCGCCCAGCAGATCGATCGAACCCCAGGCCTCGAGCTGCGTGGCATCCAGGCGTACCACGGATCGGCACAGCACATTCGGAGCCACGCCGACAAGCAGCGCGTCGTTGCTGACGTTGCAGCGAAAGCCGAGCGCGTGCGGGACGCGATCCGCCACGCTGGACTCGTCTGCGACGTTGTGACTGGCGGCGGCACCGGCACGTACGCGCTCGAGGCGGCGACTGGCGTGTTCACTGAAGTCCAGCCCGGGTCGTACCTGTTCAACGACGCCGACTATGCGCGCAACTGTGACGCAAGCGGTGACTACGTGCGTGACTGGCAACAGAGTCTGTTTGTCCTCACGACTGTCATGAGCACGAATGACGCAGCGCCTCGCGCGGTCGTCGATGCTGGGACCAAGGCCGTGTCACTCGACTCGGGCGCGCCGCTCGTGTTTGCCGCGATTGATGGCCAAGCGCTGCCGCCGCTCGAGTACCAGGGCGGTGGCGACGAGCACGGCATCCTCGTGCCAGCTGGTACCAGTACATCGACGATCTCAATGCCAGCGCTCGGCGCGAAGCTGCTGCTCACGCCGGGGCACTGCGACCCAACGACGAACTTGTACGACTTTGTCGTTGGCTTCCGCAACGGCGCGGTCGAGCACGTGTGGGAGATCGCAGCGCGCGGCCCAGGCAACTAGCGGATGGGCGTAGCAAGTAGCAGTAGCAGACGCAGACACAAAGCGAACGCGATGACAGCAGCGATCAACAGTGTTCAAGTGTAGTGGTTGTACTGATGAGGTAGGTGCCATGCAAATGGCCGACACAGCGTCGACCTATTCATCACAGAGTTGCCCGACCCAATCACAGAGTTGACGTACGCCAGCACAGTGTTGACTTTCGCCATCACAGTGTTGACCGATGGCTCGAGACGGCGCTTGACGCATAGAGGAGGATGAAGGAGATCGAAGAGTGTACACGTCTGGACTGGATGCGCTCAATGGCAGCAGGAAGGTACGTAGGTCGGTAGTCAGCCAAGTCATACCGATGCGTGGTGCGAGATACCCGTGCAGACATGAGCGTCCCCGTCATCTTTGCGCGCGAGCTTGTCAACGACAAGCGTCTTCATCTTGTCGTGACAGAGCGGCATCTTGGCAAAGAACTTGTCCTGCTGCTCCTGCGGGATCTTGTGCGGGAACATGTGGAACTTCGCCATGAGGAACCGCTTCATTATGACGTAGTTCTTGCCGTCAGCATCGACGTGACCGGTCAGCACAACGCCGCTCGAGACGTCTTTGCGGATGCGGTCCGAGCCCTGGTACGGATGCAGGTCGTCTTCGTCAATGTAGTCGGTCGCCATGACCGCAACGTTCTCGTCAAAGCGGTTGTAAAAGATCGCGTTCGACTCAATGTCCGGCATTGCTTGCGCTTCCGACTCGTCCCACTTCATACTTGAGACAATGCGCTGGTGCATAAAGTTGCACCGAATGTGGTCGTACGACTGGATACACAGAGCAAGCATCGCGACGTGTAAGCAATGGGACGTCGATACGGCAACAGACTCCTCAGCTAACTCCCAATAGACGCACATACCTCGCGGACCGTGAGGCAGCCCATCTTGCTCGTCAAGTCTTCGTCTTTGCCAGCAATCTGCTCGTAGATCGCACCCGCAACTGCCAAGACACTCACGTCGTCGTAGCGCGAGATCGCAAAGTTCACGCAGTAGTTCTTCCCAAACTTCTCAAACATGTCCGAGTACTGATACGGCTGCGCGAGGTTCAGTCCTGTCGCTTTCTGCTCAATGTACTTGAGCGTCATGTCGAGCTTCTCTTCGCGCAGTGACAGAATCGTCCGCCGACGGTCGTCAAAGTCGCGTCCCAAGTGGATGTACGACTCCATCGGCGTCATGAGCGCCAAGCGCTATAGTGTTGTAAGAGACAAACAAATGAGCAAGTACACGTCAGTATACACTTATACGTATGCATCAGTATACATCAGTATACATAAAACGCACCACGTCGTTCACGGGTGCGAATGCGAGCATCGCTTTAAAGTTGTCGAGGTAGACCTGCTGCTGCGTCACGAGTTCATTCAAAAGCGTCGCGTCTTTTGTGCTCTTGGCAAGCGCTTCCTTGTCTTTGTCAGCTGCTGCTGCTGGACTGCGTCCATTGCGGCCACGCTTCGCTTTGACGTTCGCACGCTGTGGGCGACTCGACTTGGCACGCGACAGCAGGTAGTCGTACTGCGCTTCGAGGTACTTGGCTTCCTTCTGTAGCAGCTCGGCGTCGTTCTGGCCATCGTATATAGCTCGACAGATTAGTTACTATGCACAAAATATACACTATACAAAGTATACACAAGGACGTCCAGTCTCGCACAACAAACGCACCTTTGCTGCGAGCTCAGCGTCGTGCGCACTGAGCGCTTCGACGTCTTCAATGTCTTCGTCGTCATCGGCTTCGGTCGCGACATTGTCGTCGTCGTCAGCTGTCAAATCAATTGCCATTTGCTGCGTCTGCGTCGGTGTCGGCATCTGAATCGACTGAGTCGGCATCTGAGTCGGTGTCAAATTCTGAGTCGGAGTCGGTGTCGATTGACTGTTGACACCGTGAAAGAATGGCGCTGTTGGCTGCATGAACATTAGGAGCTGCTGCTGCGCCTGCATCTGCTGTTGCTGCTGTGCTTGTGCTTGCATCTGCTGGAGCAAGTGCATGTGCTGCATGTGCTGCGCGACTGCATGCTTTGACTGCTGAGCGTGTGGCTGCGTCTGCGTCTGCGTCTGAGTCTGAGTCTGAGTGTCCCACATCATATCGTCTTTGAGCAGCAGTGCATCAAGATCGTCGATCGTGTCGCGCTTCGGCGAGTCCGCGCAGCCGCTCGGACACGAACTCGGACACGGCGACGACATAACGTCGCAGTCCGTGTCGCACCCGTCGCACCGCGGCGACGACATGCTCGACGATGGCGACGTCGACGTTGACGACGACGTCGTCGCTACGTCTGGCGCGGCCATGTCGAGGCGCACAACTTTCTCCATTTCGTGTAGAAAGTCGTCGTTGCTGATGAGAAAGTCGGCAAACGCATCGTCAGCAGCAGCGCCATTGCCATTGCCATTGCTGGTGCTGGTGGCTGTGCCGTCAACGTCGGCCGTGATGCTCAATAGGCAGTCGGCGTGCTTCACAAGCTGGTCGGCGGTCGTTGCGCCGACGGTTGCGCGCACGTCGTTTGCGTCGACGAGCGAGCTGAGGCCGTCAAAGCTGTGTGCGAGCAGCTCATCAACGTCGGTTGTGAGGCTGTTGCTGCTGTTGTTAGTGTTGTGGTCGTTCGCACTGCTGTTACTGTTGAACGCGTGGTCGTCGACGAGCTGGAGCAAGTCATACTCGAGCATAAAGTCTTCCGGGAGCGTCGTCGCTGCCGCCATGCTTAGTGCACTGATAGACGAGCTAGTAGTGTGTGTGAGTGTGGAGCGACAAGGAGGAAGAGGAGGGGGAAGACGACTGCTGCTGCTGTTGCTCAGAGAAGCGGCGGAAGGTGTCGAGGTGTCGAGCGACGACTGCTGATGTGGTGGCTGGCGCGCTGGTCACTTCAGTCGTTCTCGAACAAAGTTGTGGGCGAACGGAACGGCGGGAGAAAAAGCGCGAGGAAACAGCCAATCGCGTGATAGCGTGGGAATTGTAATGGAGCAGTGAAGCAATATAAACAGTAAAAACAGATGACCAATTCGCACGAACATTTACGATCGTCAAGAAAATGAGAAAGTGAAATAGAATTGGTCTGGGAAAGCAAATAGGTACATGTACCTTATTCACTTGATCAAACGTATCACAAGTAATATTGGTACGATTTGTGCAATTGCAAATAAATGGGGTATGTTCATTCACGCTGAACGACGGAGCACCAGCATTATTTGCTTTCACCTACTTCGTATTCCAAATGAAGCAGCAGTAGCATTTGCTGTGTGGGAGAACCAGATAGAATCCAAAGCTGACCCTTTGCGCGCGTGGTGGTTGAGAGGAGATAGTGGATCGCATCTTGCCTTGCTCACAACATTTGTACGTCCAATGTTTTGCAGTGATTCCTTAATTCGTGCGATTTTGCAGTTGAGTCATCTTTTCGACATGACCTTGCGAGATTACGGTCACATGACCATCACTCGTGCGATCATCGCATAAATTAGGCGAAATAACCTGATTGAAACATCTTGAACACAATGACGCAATCGAATTCCGGCTCTTGACGCTCACTCTTGACCTGTCATAACTCGACATTGCGAATTTCAACATTGTCAATGTAGATGTCACTACCATCGACATGTTGCTGTCATCTCTAACGTTGTCGTGCAACTCCCCTCGCTGGCTCAACATTGATCCTCATCGACGCTCACAACGATGATGCTGCAGCCTTACGGTGCAGTCAGCAGCACGCCACGCATCGAGATGACGCCTTCGCCCTTGATCGACAACCGGCCAGGACGATCTGTGAGCAGCTCGAGTGCAACGAACCCGCCGCGCTGCGGACACGTCTGCTGCGCGACCAACTGCGTCTTGCCAAGTACACTTGACCAGTACGTTGCAAGCGCACAGTGCGCACTGCCAGTCACGGGGTCTTCGTCGACGCCCCCACGCGGTCCAAAGAACCGATTCGTGTAGTCGACACCACCGCGCGTGTCGGGATGCTCAGTTGTCACAATCACGGCCCTGCAGTAGGGCACAACGATCAATTCAGTAGTGCTGATGAGGCTCGATCACAGCCAACCTGCGACCGACAGGCACGTCAACAACGTACCGAGTGTCGATCGCAGCAATCAGCTGAAAGTTGGGCGTCACAGCTGCAAACGCCGCGACATCGACGTGTACGAGTGTCGCTCCGTCCTCGACGCGCTTCACAGCGACGATCGTGTCGCCAGCAATGCCGAGTGCTGCCGCGAGTTGCGCAGTCGACGTCGTCGCGGGTGCTGGTCCGACTGCGAGTAGTGGGAAGTCCATTGCAATGCGAGGCCGCGTTGCGCCAGTCGCAGCGCTCGCAGCTTCGCGTCGACACACGAGCACGCCGCTCCTAATCACGGGTTCGTATACACATAGAGTCTGTCAGTTGCGTCGTCAACTCAGCGTTCTGAATGTGACTACCAGGTCGGCATCGGCTGTTTTGATTCGCGACGAACTGGAAGTCAGAGACACTCGACACGTACAGCGTGTGGAAGTGGATCGTCGCAGTCGGCGGCACGAGTCCGTCGTCGTACAGCACGAGCGCCGACGAGAGCGTCGCGTGGCCGCACAACGCGATCTCGACAGCTGCAGTCGGCGACCCGTCAGCAGCCGAGGCGAAACCACAGCAGTCAATGCATTAGCTGTTTGGTCATTGACGACGATGTGTCCAAGCGCCTCAAACACGCAGACGCACCAGGTGTGAACCAGCGCAGGTCAAACTCAGCAATGTCGGACGACGTGCTCGTTGATCCAGATGACGCGTCGCGGCGCGCGACAAACGCGGTCTCGCTCACGCTGTTCTCCATCGCGACGCGCTGCATCCAGAGCGTGACGTCTGGCTGATGGAACTGCACTGGTGGCATCACAACGACTGCTGCGGGGTTGCCGTCAAAGATGTCGGTTGTGAACGCGTCGACCTGGTCGCCAAACAGTCGCATTTGTGCTAGTCAGACGAACAGCTCAGCGGCCTGCGTGACGGTTAGACAGTACTGGACACGTACATACCTGCACAACTGAGAGCTGTCGAGCTGCGACGCAGTCGAGCACGAGTTCGAGCCACGGGTCTTTACCGTGCACGACTGACGAGAGTCGCGTCGCCACGAAGCCGCACTGCACGTAGAACGCGACGAGATGCGCTTTGGCGATGAGCACGATGCGCGTCACTTGGTGCTGCGAGTGAGCGAGTGCGACGGGTTCGCCAGTGAGTCCATGAGAGTCGCATATGCAAGCAGTGATAAGACAGCTAGTACGCATGCATGGCGTTCGTACCTGCTGCTCGACAATGTCCTGCACGTACTGCTTGAGCATCGCGGTCGCAAGTCCCTGGCGCCGATGCGCTGCGTCGATGACCTGTGTAGTCGGTCGGATGAGCTGCGCATGCTCGTACAAATGCACAAGGGGGTGACGCACATACAAACTTAACGCAGACGCACCACCGAGTGGATGCAGAGCGTCGTGCCAGCTGGGTCGTGCTCGTGCATCGACGCTTCCTCGAGCTCATGGCTCGATGTCAGCGTGCCATTGACAAAGCCCACGAGCTCGCGTGTAGGGACAGTCGAGCTGCTCGGATCACCAGCAGCTACATCAGTGAACGCAGCAACGAAGAACGCGCCAGCATGCTGCAGTCGGTAGCGAATGCTGTGCTCAGAAGCGGCTTCATCAGCTGGATACGAAGCGGCTTCGAGCGCAATGACACGCTGCACGTCGCTCTCATGTGCGAGCGGCTCGAGCACGAGGCG
>JAADWX010000960.1:0-12123 GCA_023336405.1 Globisporangium echinulatum | reverse complement strand
CTAACGAACTCGGTCACGCCAGGTCGACAACACAACATAGCAAGCACAAGCACAGAAAGTCGACCGGCAGCAACAGTCAGCGCAGTCAGCGCGCCGACGCGCCGGACGCGTTCAAGTGCGCCGTGTCACGCAAAGTACTCAGGGACCCGCTCCGGAGTCCATTTGGCCAGGTCTTTGAGCGCGACGTCATCGAAGCGTGGTTCCGCGACTTTGGCAACCGCTGCCCGCTCACGGGCGAGCCGCTCACGCTCCATCAGCTCGTGCCGGACGCAAAACTCAAGGCGCAGATCCGCGAATGGAAGCACGGCAGTCCGTCCGCAGCAACGGCGCAAGTGGACTCCGAGTCGACAGCAGCCGACACTTCTGCTGCAGACGACGCCAAGGTGACGAACTCTGTGGCTGAGGAAGTGGCGACTGCAGACACGAGTGCCGACGTCGACCCGTATGACTTCTAGATGCTTACACGGCATCGTAGTCTGCGCCTATAGCACACGTGGGCTGCAATACGAGCTAAGAGCACGCGTGCGAGTGTGTGCGTGCATCATTCGCATCGCTGTCGGGCGTAGCTCCTCACTAAATAGTAAGCACGTCATCTTGGCATGTATAGTTTCGTCTATATAACAGCTAGTCATCGCCTGGGAGCTTCCCGACTGCGAGCTTCCGGTACTTGTCGATCAGCTGCGCAGTCGTCTGGTCTGTTGGCGGGAGGAACCGCACGGGCCGTCGCTCGCGCAGCGGCTGCAGCGTCGCACCTGTGTAGCCGCGCTCGAGCGCTGCGAGTGTCTGCTGTTCAGCCTCGCGCTGTGCTGTCTCGCGCTCAATCGCGCGCAGTCGCTCGTGCACGGACGGCTTGCGTCGTGGTGAACGGTTGCTGCTACTACTCAGGCTAAAAGCGCTACCAAGTGTACTAGGAGGACTGGGACTCGAGTCGTCCGTGCGCTGTGTGTGCTGCTGCCGCTTGGACGGCGTGAGTAGCGCCTGGAGCTGCATGACGCTCATGCCGGTCTTCACTGACGCCGTCGGCGTCGTCTGTTGGTTTGGCTGACGACGCACAGCGCTCGTGGCACTCGGCTTGACGACGACGACAGCGCTTGATAGCGGATCGTACATGCGCGCTGCCGACTAGAACGCGTACGTGTCGTAAGCATTTGGATGGATGTGCACAGCTCACACAACAGTCGGTCATATAGAGCGCACGCACATTGGGTCGATGGCCAAACGTCACGGTCTGCTTCGTGAGCTTTGCACTGCACGCCCAAGGTCCGATCCGTGACACGAGCGAGTGCCGTCAGTGCGCATCTCTAGTTGCGTCACAACTAAATGGAACACTAGACGAGAAGCTGGTATCCATACGGATGAATGACTAAAAGTAAGACTCCAGCAGCGACGCACCTGTAGTGTGTGTGTGAGGGCGGGAAGAAGCGTGGCGAGTGCACAACGCTTGGGCTCGCACTCGATTGGTCGCTGCCTAGCAGTGGCGAGCGCAATTCATTACCGTCGACGCTCACGACTGTCGGCGCACCAAAGTGCTTAGCGGGCTTGTACGACGTTGGCGGTGCCCGCGCAGTGAACTCGGCGCGCGTGCGTGGCGAGAAGCCAGAGCTCGCCATGAGATCCGCTGACTGGTTGATGAACTGCGCTTCGAGTTCATGGCGATGCACGAACACACCAACAAAGAATGTGAGCCAAGACGCCGTGAGTGTCAGCTCTCGTCAACCTAGTAGCATCGACTTCGACCGTTGATTTAGATGACACTACGATGTAAGGGCATGCGCTGACGTACACTCGAGTGGTTGCGCGGGTTCTCGAGACGCGGTGACGTTCGGACCGATGGGACATAGAATCGAGGGTTCTGCAACGCACACGCGTGTAAAGCCACAAGCAGCCACGGTCGCCACTCAATGAGCTAACGGTGTCTGGCGAATGGCGTCACTACGCGCATTCGAGTAAACGACAGGGCAATGACAAACCTTGTTCAGGTTGAGCAGTTCGTACTCGTCGGCGAGTTGTCGCTCCATGCAGAACGGATTCGTCTCGGGCTGGACGTGCGGCACACGAATGCGCTTCTTCGTGAACTGCGTCACGAGCGGTGATGCGAGGTGTTCGTTCTCGTGGTGGAACTTCTTGAGCTCATGGAGCATCTCGCGCTCCCGTCGGACGTCGTCTTTTGTGCTTTCATGTCGCGGCATGGTCGTTGCGCGAGTAATAAGCCGAGATAGCAAGCCAAGCAGGAGGGTAGTGGGAAGGATCACGCTGACTCGACTCGGTGCACACGCACTTGCAGCGATATGTCCGTACACGCACACACGCTTGCAGTCGAAGCTCTTTGAGTAGCTCGACGAGCGCTTGACCAGACTCGATTCGATGATGCTTGAGCTTATGATCTGCGATTTTGTGCTATTCTTGGAAATCGTAATGATTCGCATAATCACATGATTATCATGGAGTGATACAATCAAGACGATATCGATCATGCATCTCCTGCAGCCAAAGCGGGAGAGGACACATCGAGACACGCAAAGGCGGAGTGTGCAGTGCGTATCTCGTCGGGCTGTGTGGCTCGTTCTTGCGAACACCGCGTTCGATATGGCCTCTCAGACGCAGTATATTAGGACGATGGAGACCACAAGCATGATCCTGTGCTGCTCGAGTGCTCGCATTTACGGTGCAGTGGTTGATCGGTCAAGTCGACACTGTCACTGAGGATGAGGCGTTCGTATCCACGTGTGCTAGACGTCGTGGTTATCTCTCGACACTGCGTGCGCACGTGCCACTCCAAGATGCGGCTGCGCCATCGCTGGCAAAAGTTGATGGACCAGGGTTGCGAGCAGCTGCAACAACGAGGAGCCCACATGCCAACTGCGCACACCTGTCCATCTGGTTGCAATTGATGGCTTCGTGTTTGCCCTTGCAGCGATAGCAGGCTTCACAAGAACACGCCGAGTGAGTGCATGCAAGCGAGCGAGCACTCCCGATGCGGCAGCAGCAGCAGTGTGCGACCACGGATGAAAGAGAGGTTCTTGCATGCGACGCCGTTTCGCGTGCATGGCTTCGCATTGCAGCAGCGCGCCATTATGTCGCCAGCGACGATTGGCGCTGCGAGGCATCGCGCGTTTATGCGTTTTGGCAGTACGTGACGGATTCGAGCTCGACTGTAGGGATAGCATCGCGTATCAGCGCAGTCAACCATGACGATACTGCACGCTTTGTTTCGAATCAAGTCTGTTGCACGCTGAACGTTTTCTTCTGGCTTTGTTGTGGATATTTCAGACACGCCACAATGTTTGGCGCGCTACACTTTGTTTATGGCTACATATATGCGTTTCTATTTGGTCTCTATGCACCTCTAATACCTAATGCACGCGTGACGCTATTGTGCCCGACCAGCGAACCCAAGTGTATTCTCCGCGTATAGCGCGTATAGATGGATGCGGGTACACAGATTCAATCACATCACCGCTCGGAATGAGCCAATCATCGAGCCATTCGTTCGTGACACTGCTCCGTAATTGAAGTTTGCAGCCCCAAGTAACATGCAGCCATACGTAGATGTGAACCATGTCTCTGCGTGGTCTTGAGTTGCTGCTGCTTGTGTCATACACACACACAAGCCTTGCTCCTTGTTTGCCTGTCTGCTTGCATCTTGCGATGCAGTTGACTCACACGAAACGACTTGATGCGAGTCAGTTTGCTGACTCGCAAATCTCTCAATAGAAATATCGAAGCTTGGAATGCGTATAGTGTCCGGATAAACCACATGATGGCCAGTTTGGCACATTTTTCGTGGGCACTCAAAATACAAAAGGCAAGGGCAGAGCGTGGTGCGGAAGAACGGGCAAGCAAGCGCAACCGCGAGCGAGCGAGAGAGCACTCACACCCGAAACAACCAGCTGCCGCCCGCGCCTCGGGCTGGTGGCGACCGAGACCCCGTTCCGCACCCGCGTTCCTGCGACGCCCCAGCGCGCACGTAGCGCACATACGTGCACATACGGCACGTCAGGGTCAGCAGACACGAGCGTGTGTTTGCATTGCGAGGTGATCCCTCCTCTTGCTCTTCTTCCCAACACCCACAGACACCCACACATACATACAACACACACACGAGCCGATGAAGAACTCGAGCTACGGGCACTACGGCTCGACCGCCGCGGCGCCAACGTTCGATGACGTCGGTGCGTTTGACCGGTACGGTCCCCATCGCAGCAGTGGCAGTAGCAGCACGACAATGATGTCGCGCGGCATGCAGCTCGAAGCCGCCGTCGAGAAGCTGCCAGGTTGGTACTTTGGTATCGATGATACTAATGATGATACCAATACCAACAACAACAATGGCGAGAACGAGTGCTGGCGCAGCAGCAGCACATCAACGAGCACGACTGCAACGAACAGCGGCAGTAGCACCCGCGCGCGCCGCAATCAGCTCTTCTACCTCGACGATGACGACTTGCTCGGATCGGTCGCTGAGCTCGCGCTGAGCACCGACGACGATGAAGTCGACTGCGACGCTGAGAACAACGCGCCAAGGAGCTGCAGCAGCAGCGCGAGCACGACTGCTGCACCACTGGCGAGTCAGAGCATTAGAAGTAGGTATTTATTTGACTCGCCCGTTGCGACGTCGCCAGTCGCGATGACCAGCAAACCCGCGGCTGTTCCAATGGCCAACTCGACGACAGAGCCCGACACTGTTCCATCGCCTGAGCACCGCAAGCCGAGCGACGCGTCAACGTCCGTGTCATCAGCTAGCATTCCAGCAGCGACGCGCACCACGAGCGCTCGCGCAACGTCGTCGTCGCCACCGCCAACCAATCGCCAACATCGGCTATCGAGTCGCCGGTCGACGCTCTCGTCGACGTGTGCAGCAACGGACCTCGTCGTGACGCGCTTTACGATCAGCGGCCGCGACAAGAAAGTCATGTACCACATCGACGTTGTGAACCACGAGAGTCAGCTCCAGACGTACACGATCCGGCGGAGCTATACGGACTTCAAGGCGCTCCACAGCGACCTCAGCGCCGTGCTCGATGCGCGCAAAGAGTACTATTTGTCGCGCGCTCAGCTCCGGCAGAGCGTCCTCG
Source organism: Globisporangium echinulatum (assembly GCA_023336405.1). Lineage (NCBI taxonomy): Eukaryota > Oomycota > Peronosporomycetes > Pythiales > Pythiaceae > Globisporangium > Globisporangium echinulatum. Next base: position 7,048 of record JAADWX010000960.1, on the reverse strand, counting down.
ACGCCCCCAACAAAGAGCGCCGGTCACTGCCAGCAGTCGGTGCAGCCAGCAGCAACAGCTTTCATCGGTCCCAGCAGTTGCAGCCAACACCAGAGGACGCGGTCGAAGCCGCGGTCATGGCGTTCAGTCTCCCGACGCTGCCGCACGCCGGCCTCCTGTCGTTTTGGCGCCGCCACGACCACGCGCATCTCCAGCACCGGTGCGCGGCATTCCAGTCGCTCCTGCGCGCGATCGTCGCAATGCCGTTTCTGCGCGAGTCGTTTGCGATGCAAAAGTTTCTGAGCACAGCGCCGTGTGCGATCCGCGAGCGCGGCTCGTCGTACGTCTCGCTCTGCGAGTACAGCGTCCCGCACATTGACTTGGACGAAGAGCATCGCGAGCGACGGCGGCGCGCACAAGAGCATCGGCGCAACAGCAGCGCGACGTCTGCAAGCATGGGCATGTACGAGTACTGACTGCGGCTCGATGCAACCTCCAGGCAAATGCCATCCCATTTCATTCTCATCAGTCGCCACCCACAACACCCACACATCCCACCCATGACGGAGCTGCGAAGCGTTCGTCCGAGTCTTTGACCAGCAGCTTTTGCACGTTGTTGTTGGTCGTTTCTGTAATGTACCACCCCGTTCTCTGTGTACTTCTACTCCTACGCGACTATCAAGTGACTCGTATTGGCCCTACAGTCGTACTCTATTGCTACTCGCTATCATCAGCTAGCTGCGCACACTGCTACGTTTTGGTACCAAATGGCTCACCACGCGCCGTCACCCAGAATGTCGCGCACGACCGGTCCTGTCGGTTGCTGCTGCTGCTGCGGTTGTCCAAGTCCGCGGCGACAACGCGTCGCACTCGAGACGCTCGAGATGTTGGGCGCGAGACCTTCAATGTCGTCGTTGTCGTCCGATGGATGGAGCACCGATACTTCGGCAAACGAATCGTCAGCATCGTCACGCCTACTAGTGTCCCGATCCTCTGGTTCGGGCTCGTGCAGCTGCGTTGCAGCAGCAGCAGCTTGACGTGCATCATCGACACACACGTCAAGCATTTGGAGCGCGTCGGACACGAGTGCGCGATGCCACTTTTGCGCTTTCACTTCGTCGGCCATTGCATGAAAGAGCGCGCTGCCGGTACTGAGCGTCTGCAACGACCCGACGAGCACGAGCTTCTGGCGCGCGCGCGTGAGTGCGACGTTGATGCGGCGCCAGTCGGTCAAGAGCTCACCGACGCGGTTGTCCGCGTTACTGCGGACAAACGAGACGACGACAACGTCCTTGTCTTTGCCCTGGTACTTGTCGATCGTACTCACTTCGACGTGCGCCGCCAGTGCGTCTGGGACCGCAGCAAGTGTGCGAGTGAGCAGCGCGACCTGCGATCGGAACGGCGAGATGACTGCGACTTCTGACGCTTTGACGCCGCCGCGCAGCACGAGCTCGACGAGCCCACCAACGAGCTGCGCTTCGACGCGGTTCTCCATGCGGCGTCGACCGCTCGTAGCACTCACATTCGCATCGGCGGCTGCGCTCTCACGCGCGCCATCGAGTGTGTCGGTATCGAGAAACACGACGCCGGGTGCGTCTGTAAGTACGGCCAGCGGCCACGCTTGTTGTACTGCCGACTTGGTTATATCACTACCACAACCAAGACCAAGACGGTCGAGATCGAGTGTGAGGGCGTTCGCAGCAACACTGTGCGCGCCGCACTTGAGCTTCCCACCGTACACGAGGCGGTTCGCAAGGCGCATCACGTCGCGGTTCATGCGGTACTGGAACGACAGCGGCTGCACAGCCGCGGGATGCGCTTCCGCGAGGCGTCGAAAGAGACTGACGTCGAGACCATCGCGCCGCGCCGTCGTGCTTGCAACGAGCGGCGGGAGCTGGTACTGGTCGCCCACAAGCACAAACGTGTCGGCGCACCGGAGCGCACCGAGCACGACTGGCTGCGTCGTCTGCGTCGCTTCGTCGACGATACAGAAATCAAAGCGGCGCTCGCGCACGAGCACGTGGCTCGTGACCGACAAACACGTGCAGCCCACGAGTTGCGCGTCGCGCAGTAGCGTTTGCATCGCCGCGACACTGTCGACGTTGCGGGCAGCTGCTTGTTGCTCGAGCGTATAGCGCCGGAGCTCAGGATGCACTTGCTTGGCGTCGCCGAGCCGCAAGAGCTGCAGGTCGTCGTTGTTGCCGTCAGCTGCTGAACCTCTATCGAGCAGCTTGAGCAGGAGGTTGTCGACTGCCGAGTGCGTGTAGCTCGTCACGAGCACCGAGAGCCCGAGGAAGAGCAGCAGCTGTGCGCTGAACGCGATCGTCGCGGTCTTGCCAGTCCCCGGCATCCCGAGCAGCAGCGCATAGTCGAGTGCGCCGAGCACTTTCGCGACGCCGCGCTGCTGGTCGACATTCAGCCGTGTGAACGCTGTGAGCAGTCGATCAGCGCGTCGAGTCGCAGTGTCGCTACTGCCAAGCGCCTGCAGCCGCTGTGTCACAACGTCGCGGACACGGCACGACTTGAACCGCGGCCGCGCGAGGTGCACGATCAGCAGACGGCGGCGCGTGTCGCCCGTCGTCGCAGGTCGCTGCTTCTGGTCATTGCTACTGTCCGCCGACAGCGTTGGTGTTGGCGTCAGACCTGCAAAGACCTCGGGTCGTGCTTGCGGGTGCGTTCCAATGCGCAGCGCATCGGGCGGCGGACCAATGAAGAGCGCGACGAGGTTCTCCTTTGCACGGTTCAGACCCGTGACGATCGCGTCCTTGTCGAGGCGCCATGTGAACGCTTTGCCGACACTCGACGCTCCAGCGAGTACGATCGCTGGTAGCGCTTGTCGCACGCGCACAGCAATTGAGACTGCGTCAACAGCGACGACGTGACCGCGCGCAACGTGCACGAGCAGCCGCATGCCGTCGACCGACTCAGCCGAGAGGATCAGTCGGTCGTCGACGCGGAAGCCAAGCGATTGGAATGTCTGCAATGGCTCGATGTCAGCTCTAAACGCGCGCGGGTCGCGTTCAAACCGGAGCGTGCGGCTCGCGTCGACAGCGACATCGTCAGCCACGAGTCGTAGGCCCGCGACGCACGCGCTGCTCGCGAGCGCGCGCTCACGCTTCCAGCCAACGTGGAGCCACAGCGCGCGCAAGTGCTTCTCGGCGTACTGCTGCTCGAGCGCGAGCAGCTGAAGCCAGCGCCGAAAGTACGCGAGGTCCAACTCGCTCAAGTGCGCAACGCGGTCGGTAAACAGCTCGTCGAGACCGCTCGACACACTCGAGCCGTGCTCGACTGCCGCGTGGTGGAGCACGCACTCGTCGATCTGGAAGCACCGCGCGCAGTCGCTGCGGCGCTGGAGCATCGGCGGAAACACCGACGCAGTCGCCGTTGCGCTGCCGAGCGCTTTGACTTTCGCAAGCGCACTCGCGACCTTGTTGCGCGCAAGCACGAGGCTCCGGATCGGTGTTGCAAGCGCTGCGACACGCGTCGTCGTCATGCCCTGCGCGTACAGCAGCAGTCCGTCGTGGCTCTGCTGCCGGTATCGTTCGTTCAGCAGCAGCGTGTAGAGCATGACTTGGCCATTCGACTCGATGACGTTGTACCGTGGGTCTCCAGTCTTGAGCTCGACCGGCACGACAACACCGGCTGCTGATGCTGATCTGGACGACGTGGAACTGCTACTGGTAGTGAACGCGGCCATGACCGACGCGTCAGTCGCGCCTTTGAGTCCCCACGTCGTCGACCACATCATCTCTTCGGTCGCAAGCACGTCGTGCACGCGCACGGTTGGTGCTGTACCGCTCGTCCGATTCCGAGACCGCGCTGCTGCTGTTGGTGCTGGCAGGAGCGACAGCCCTTGCGCGCTCCGGACGCTTGCGACCCAGCGACCAAAGTCTGGGATCACGCGCTGGAGCTCCTGCAGTGCTGTCTGCTCGTCGAGTTTGCAGTCAACGAGACCAACGATGCTGCGGGTCGTCACGCACACAGATACAGAGTAAGTATGTGGCCGCCCAATACGAACCCCAGTTTAATACAAGTCCGGTCCAGTTGTATACAAGTCCGGTCCGCACGCACTTGCTTGCGACAATGCGCTCGGCTTCGCGCTGGAGTGTTGCAGCGCTCGTGTCGTTGCGCTTGAGCGCCGACTCAAAGAGCTCGTGTTTGAGCGTCCCGAGGAACGCGTTGCGGTGCGTCGCGCGCGTGACGTTGAGCGCTTCGCGCAAGATCGCGCGGCGCAAGCACTCGAAACTCGTCGTGACGTTCGTTGGCGACACCTACCAGTACGTTCACACAGTGTCAGCATCAGTAGTGAAGACGTACCAACAAGCATATAGACAGTGACGACTGCGCAGTGGCGACGTACGAGCACGTCGGGATGTACGACAACAATGTTGCGGCTGTTGTCGACGACAATCGCTGACGACTGTTGCTGCTGCTGATTCGTGCTGGTCCTGTAGCTGTGAGCAGCGTCAGTCTTCGTCGGTGTTGTCGTACGCGCATCGAGCTGCGAGACAGCAAAACCGCTGCTGTCGATCTCAGTAAACACAATGTTGACCGTGTCGCCGGGTTCGACGACTGTGTCGAACCAGTCGTCAGTGAGTACAGCAGATACGAGCGCGTCGCGCGCATCGATCAGCTGCAACAAGAGTCGCCGATTCGGTGCGTCGCAGTCGACTTCGAGCACGACATAGCGCGCAAAGCGTTCGGTCTCGATGGTGTCAGCGGTCGGTGGAGATGGCAGCGCTACAGCAGGTGCGGTAGCAGGCGCGTTGTGATGCGCGATCGGGAGCGCTGGAGTGGCGGGACGTGAAGCAGACGCGTTAGTCGCGCGTGCAGGCAGCACAGACGTAGACGCAGCAGCAGTAGAGACTGAATCAGCAGCAGCTGTGACCGTGTCCTGCGAGTCGGCGAGTCGCTGCGTAGCCTGAAACTCGAGCTGGTCAAGTAGGTCCCACGACTCTTCGGTCAATGGACTCCCGCACTCGGGCGACGCCGGCGCAACAACAGCAGTTGTCTGGATGCGCAGCGGCGGTGGTGACATCGCGTACTCGAGTGACCGCGCGCTCGAGCTGGTCGCTACCGTCGCGCTTGTTCGGACGCTGCTGCTGCTGCTGCGATCAGCTGCTGTAGCAGCTCCTAGCCGACTCGGTTGCTGTGGTGGTGGTGATGAATGTAAGACCGTGGAGCTACGTGTTGATCTGCTAGTAGCAAGTGGTGTCGTGGTTACCACTGAGCTGGCGCTCTGCAGTGCGCCGCTTGGTGACGAGTACTTCTCGTCGATCTATAGCCAGCGTATTCGACATTTACATACTGAGTATGAAGGTACATGTCCAACAGAGAGAACACGCTACAGGTCGTATCGACAACGCACCTTGTCGAGGATCAAAAACAGCTCGTCCTGCGCGTCGCTTCGGCCAGCAGCACTCATCAACGCTGCGCTTGTCGACGATGCGAGTCCGCGAGCAGCCACTGGCGTCAACGGACTGTGAAGCGGCGGTGTCCCTGTAACTCTGTGCTGCCGCGCCGATGCGTCCGGACTAAACACGAGGTGGCGCGACGGACCGCTACTGACGTCACTGTTGCTGAGCTCCGTGTTGCTGCCGCGGTTGATGCCGCGCGCTGCTGCTCGTTGTCGCAACCACACGACGCATCAGTATACATACATACATACACATACGCTGTAGACCCATACCACGCGTACGTACTGCTGCTGTCGACGGAATGGCTGGCTGTGGTGGCTCCAAATGCGACGCCACTGCTGCTGTTAGTGACATCTTGTGTTGCACGTGCGGCCTTGCGCTTCGTGAACGCGTGGCTAAACAGATGCGCGCGGCTGCGATCGTCGCGCGGCGAACTCGTGTCGTCGCCCGTGTCGGCACTCGCATGCGGTGACTCGGCACTTGCGCGCGCGAGGCGACCGACAAAGCCCTGCACCTCTTTGCGCACTGCGAGTCTGTCGACAGTCGATCGGCAGGCATCAGCCATACGTACGCTGATACATACATACAATAGGCAGCACTCACTTTCCAGTGCCGGACACGCGGATCTGCTTGTCGGCAGGCGAGTCTTTCCAGACGATCGTTGTCTGTGAGTCGCCACTGCCGTTGGCGCCGCTGTTGCCACTTGCATCGCTGCTGCGTGGGTTGAGACACGACGATGCACTCAAGCGCCGACGCCGTCGGCTCTTCTTGCTCGGTGTTGTTGTCTCCGTGCGTGTGCGCGGCCGCTTGCCTGGCGCTGCAGAGCTGCGGTCGCTCATTGCGACAGGGCACTAGCGCGCGGCTTGTTTGCTATGGACGCACCGACCGCTGAGGTCGTCTGCACGCACGTGGTGCTTGTGCTCGACGCGTTCGTCGCTCGTCTCGACTCACGTCGTCTGCACGATGTTTGCTCGAGTGCGTGCGTAGTCGTTTGGCTCGCTTGTTCTTGCACGCAGCAGTTGCTGCTGTTGTTGCTTTTGGCTCGATTTTTGGCTTTTTGGCTTTTGGCACGGATGCAGCAGTGTAATACAGGACGAGACATTTGCACTTGGCTGTGTCGACAGCATACCGTTGTGTTTGTATGGAATGACTGGACATGCGATTCATCGAATGGTCTCTATCCATCCAGACAGGACGTTTCCTACCAATTGCTCTTAGACTATCAATCACCCATGCTGCATGATTGCATGGGCCATGCACCATTAGCACAGCACGCACAGAAGCAAGTACGGGACCGACCACAGTCCAGAAGTACAAGATGCCATTCCGTATGAGTATATGTATGACGTCTGCATGGATGTGCGAGCATGCTCGCTACGCTCATACAAGTTCGAAGAAACATCTCTCCGAAGTGAGCATACACTGTCGCTCGCAACAATCCCAATCGTGCTCTGGAGGCTCGGTCGTCGTCACTGGCGACCAGCTATCACTACCATGTTCACACATCTCGCAGTCAGATATGAAAACCAACGACAAGCAGCCAAGTTAAACGTCGAAGGCACAGCAGAAGGTAAGGAATGGAGACGATCTATTGCAGCGTGGACGTCATCCTAAGTTACATGCAACGCGTGCATCCGCGAGGGTGCGTATGT
>JAADWX010000959.1:0-12143 GCA_023336405.1 Globisporangium echinulatum | reverse complement strand
GCAACATGATTCGACAAAAATGGTATATTCGCACTATATCCTCTTGCGTTTGATTAGATCATATGGCATTATTTAGACATCATTTTGATTGTTACAAGCGACAAATCACAAACGTGAGTGACAACAAGCATCATCTGATTTGACTAGCATTCGACAACGATGCAAGACAGAACAGACAAGAGAAGCACGAACAAGAGAAGCACCAGTGCTCATGCGGCGACACTGCAGGTGATGACGAGTCGCGAGCTCTTTCGCACCATCGCAAGCTACACACCTGGCTACACACAGGACGTCATCGCGCTCGCAAAGCGCGTGGAGCCGCTGCATCGCCGCATGATCGCGTATCAGAGCTCGTCGTCGCACAACAGCGACTCGCTCGTGGGCAGTGAGATCGCCGCCGGCATCGAAGACCAGCGCTTGGTGCTCACGATGCGCGGCATGCTGCCGTACGCTGCGATCAAAGGGGGTGACATACGCATGCTCGAGTCACTGCTCGCGCAACAGAGCTTTGCGTTCTTCCATCGCGATGAGCGCCTCGAGTTCTATCACTCGGCTGCGCGCGCAGTGCAGTTCGGCCGCCTTGACGTGCTCCAGTGGCTACACACGCGCCACTTGTGCGAGCCGTCGCTTGTTCCCTGGGACGACCACTTGCTGCGCTTGGCGATTCGGTACCGCCATGTCGACATCATGGACTGGCTCGTCGCGCACTACCCGCACGAGACGACACTCGCTGGCGCGCAGCACATCCACTGGCGCGCACGCGCTGGCAACCTGCCCGTGCTCGAGTGGCTCCACGCACGGGGCTTTACGTTCACGACGCGTGAGATGGACCTTGCAGCGCGGCACGACCACCTCGCAGACGTGCAGTTCTTGCACGCAAACCGCCACGAAGGCTGCACGACGGACGCAATGGACAGCGCAGCAGCGCGCGGTCACACTGAGGTGCTTGCGTTCCTACACAAGCACCGCCACGAAGGCTGCACGACGCGCGCAATGGACGGCGCGGCTGCAAATGGCGACCTCGCTACCGTGCAGTTCTTACACACGCACCGCAACGAAGGCTGCACGACCGATGCCATGGACAGCGCAGCTGCCAACGGCGACCTCGCGATCGTGCAGTTCCTGCATGCGCACCGTCACGAAGGCTGCACGGCCAATGCAATGCATGCAGCGGCAGCGCACGGTCACGCCAAGGTCGTTGCGTTTCTCGGTCGCTATCGTCGCGAAGGCTGCCGATACGACACGCTGCTGCTCGCTGCACAGCAGAACCAACTCGAGGTCGTTCGTGCGCTCTGCAAGTTCTCGACTGCTGGGTGTCTGTTTGACGCACGTGCAGCCGCTGAGCGTTTCGGTCACAACGCAGTCGTGAAGCTACTCGAGCGCTTCATCGCGCCAGGCATCGCGACGTGCACGCTCGAGCAGCACAGCGACGTTGGTGCGCGGCGTTGCGGTCGACAGCGGCGCTGCGGTCGACGGCAGTAGCGAGTTGTCACTGCATCAGCATATTGCAGGCAATAAAATCAGCATGTCTGCTCGATGTGATGTGATGACAGCGGTACAATGAGCGACAGATGCAAAGAGCGATCATTGGATGACCATCGGTCATATAGGAGCAGTACAGACAGTGTTGGGTCGAGTATGTATGTGAATAGTAGTGAGTGTCTGTGCGTGATGCGGTCGCTAGCGAGCAAGCCTGAGCTGGCTACGTTAGCGACGCTACGACAGGCGACAGTGCCTGTAGTCACTCGTCCGTGCGCGGTGCACGCTTGCGCTGCCACGACATCTGCGAGAACTGCGGACTCTGCGGCACGGTCGTCGCTTTCTTTTTGAGTGGCTCACTGCTGCTCGTCGTCTTCTTGGCGGCTGCGAGTGTCGTTGCCGACGCTGACGTTGCAAAGCCTTGTGCTCCAGCAGCAGCTGCGTCATTGCTCGCACGTGCCAGCATCGCAGCCGTCACAGCTGTTGGCAGTTTGGCAAATGACTTGTTCGTGACCACGTTCACGTAGAACAGACGACCGCTCTTGGGGTCCGTACGGCGCGCCCAGTCCTTTGGCAGTGCAGCTGCTGACGCGCCAGCGAGTGACGTGCGGCGACCCGACGCGACGATCTTGGACGACGTTGGCGTGATCGAGTCGGCCGACGTCGGTGTCGTCGCTGATGCTCGGTTATTGTTGGTGCTGCTGCTGTCTCGACCAGCTCGCGGTGCAGTAGTAAAGAGTCCGTCGATTGCAGCAGCGGCTTTGCTTGGGTGCTTCCAACTCGATACCTTGTGGAGCGTGTCGTAGTAGTACGCGCGACCGCTCTTGGAATGCGTCTTCTTGATCCAGCCCTCGGGTAGTGCTACTGCTGCAATGTCCTTGCTGCTGAGAGACGACGACGACTGGCCAGACGCCTTCGGGGTCGTTGTCGTCGATGACGTCCGCGACGACGTTGGTGTCAGTGTCTTGGCCGACGTCGGCGTCGTCTTGGAGGCTGCTGCGTGCGCTGTACGCGCAGTCGCTGCGACACGCTCGGGGTGCCGCGCCGCGTCGATTTTGTCGCTGCTGCTGTCACTGCGTGCACTATGCTGCTGGTTCGCACTCGCACTACTCCGGCTGCTGCTGGTTGTGTGAGCGCTCGCCGCGCGACTCGCTTTCGCGCGCTTGTCGGTCGCAGTCGACATCGTCGCGCCGTAGACTGCGTGGTGTGTGCGTGCGGTTGCCGTCGCACTGCTGCGTGGCTGGCCCCAGCGCTCCGTTTCGTGCGATGACGATGACGATGTGTGGCTGTTGTTGCTCTGACGGCTACTGCTGCTCAGCCGCACGTGGTGCTGGTCCTCATCACGCGACGATGCCGACGATGTCGATGTTGTTGTGGTCGTGCGGTGCGACCCACTCGCGCTCTTTGGTCGCTCAAGCTTGCTCGCGACTGCAGCAGTCGCGGTCGAAGCGACAGGCCGACGCGTACGCTCAACGACCTGGATGATCTCGTGGTGTTCGTCATCCGAGTCGACGCTCGGCTGCTGCGACTGCGGCTGCTTGGCGTGTGGTTGCGACTGCTGCTGCTTGGGTCGCTCGACTGCATCTGCGTCCGAGTCGCCGTCGTCGTCGGTCTCGGGCACCTCGCTCCGGTTCTTGTGCTGCTGGCGCTTTAACTCACTCACAGCTGCTGCTGTCGTCGCACTAGCAACAGCAGACGAAAGTGACGACGACGTGCGTGGCGAGTGCTGTGTTGCGAGGAACTCCTTTGGTGCGATCGGCGGACCAGATGCGACTGTCGCTGCTATCACTGCTGTTACCACTGGCTTGTTTGCCTCGCGTGTGTCGCCATGCATCGCACGCTCAAACGTGTCGTCGTCGTCGTCGCTCAGACTATCCGAGCCTGGCTGCGTCGTCGGTGACGCGTCGTCCCGCTTGCTTGCGATCGCTGGTGCTGCTGCTGCTGCTACCGGCTGCGACTGCGTCGAGACGATCGGGGCTGACGCTGCCGCCTGCGGGTCGAGTCGGTCTTTCTGGAGCAACCGCACTTCGTCCTGGATGAGCTGCTTGAGACGGCTGAGCGGCACGTCGTGGCTGTCAAAGTCAAAGTCAAACGCCTTTGCGACTTGGAACACTGGTGGCTCGCCGAGCTGCTGCCGAATGCTCTTGAAGTACGGATGCGCGAGCGCCTGTTTGGCCGTGATGCGCCGCTCGGGGTTCACGCACAGCAGCCGTCGCAGCAAGCTCACGGCCTCGGGCGATGCGCGGCGAAAGAGCTTTGTCATTGCCGACGGCGAGCACGGCGCGAGGCTCTCGAGAAACTTGAGCGCGTCGCCGTCAACGACGTACCCGCGCACGTCGTCGGTCGCCGGCACGGGTAAGACGCTAAAGACCTTCGTGAGCTGATCGATAAAGTCCGTGCCCGGGAATAGTGGCCGGCGGTTCAGCAGCTCGCCAAAAATGCAGCCGATCGACCACATGTCGACCGCCTCGGTGTACCGGCCGTTCGGCGCGAGCATGATCTCGGGCGGACGGTACCACCGCGTAACGACGTACTCGGTCATGAGCGCATTGCGACTGCTGTTGTCGCGTATTGCTGCGCCGTCGTCGTCATGGCTCACACAGTCATCACTACTACGGCCATCGCGCTGCGGGATGTACCGCGAGAGCCCAAAGTCTGTGATCTTGACGTCGCAGTTCTTGCTCACGAGGATGTTTCCAGGCTTGAGGTCGCGATGGAGCACGCCGTTCTCGTGCAGCGTCTTGGCGCCGCAGAGCAGCTGGTACATGATGGCACTGCATGTGGGCGTGTGTAGGCCGACCGATAGCGAGTGTGAGTATGCGTGTGTTGGATAGAGTGAAAGCGCGAGGTAGAAGAAAGGCAACGTACGCGACGTGCGCGTCCTCGAGCTTTGTCTTGCTCTGGATGAGGCGGTGCAAGTCCGTGTCGACGAGGTCCATCATGATGTACAGCTCATCCTTTTCCGTGCACGTGCTCAGGTTCTGGAGCGACGCAATCTGGAGACAGCACGCCACGCGAGCAGTGGACCGTCAGTGATGCAGTCGCATAACAGATGCCTCTCGCCATAGTAGAGTAGCTCGTGATCACACAGACAGACACACAAGAACATACGTTGGGGTGCTGACCAAAGTACCGCATGAGTCGGATCTCACGCAGCGTGTGCTTGGCGTCCCACTCGTCGCCGGCCATCGGCGTGATCTTCTTCACCGCGACGTTCTTCTTTGTCGTCGCGTCCGATGCAGCGCTGGATAGATATACAGACATACGACATGCAGACAAACAGCACAGTCAGCGCCACTGCTACGGCAGCCAGTCGACATACCGGCTCAGTCGAGCACTCGACAGCATGACGCATAGACAAGCGTCGACGTACCAGACGATGCCATACGAGCCCTCGCCGAGCACCTGGAGCGCCTTGTACTGCGGCGGCACGTTGAACTCGCAGCCCTTGATCGTAAAACCCTTGCCGGGTGCGCAGTCGTTCTCAAGCTTGAGCGGATCGTTGTTGCTACTACGCGCACCGGCGTTGCGACTCGGTACCTGGCTGCTACTGCTACTGCAGCTGTCGCTCTCGATCGAGTCGAGCGCTGCCGAAGAACTCGCAACTGACGACGCAACGGAACTCTCAGGCTGCGCGCTGCTGCTTTTGTTGCTGCAATTCGCATCGTCGCCACTACGACTGCAGTGCATCGTCTTGCGCTCCTTGTCGCGGAACGCGACGACTTCGTCGCAGATGTACTGCCGCAACGTCGCGAGCGGTAGTGCCTGGGTCTCGAACGCAAACTCGAGCGAATGGCCGAGCGTGAGCGGCGCAATCTCGCCCCATTCGTCTTTGACGCCGTCAAAGAACGGGTGCGCGAGCGCTTCATCGGCCGACATGCGCAACTTCGGGTTGAAACACAAGAGACGCTGGATGAGGTCGCTCGCGTGCGGTCCAGCGCTTCGCGCAAACTTGTCGAGCGCGTTCGTCGGTGCTGGCGGCAATGACGACAGGAACTTGAGCGCGTCCTTCTCGATATAGTACCCGCGCGCGTCCTTGTCGGGAATCGTGATCATCTTGAACACGCGTGTGAGCTGGTCCATGAAGTCCGTGCCGGGGAACATGGGCTTGCGCGCAATGAGCTCGCCGAGGATGCAGCCGACGGACCACATGTCGACCGCACCATCGTAGACGCCGTTCGGCGCAAGCATGAGCTCTGGTGGACGGTACCATCGCGTGACGACGTACTCGGTCATGGGTGACACGACTGAAGTTGGAGCTGACGCGTCGCCATGGCTGTCATCGTCGTCGTCATTGCTCTGGTGGTCCCGCGGCGTCATGCGCGCGAGTCCAAAGTCCGTGATCTACATCAGCGTGCATGAGCGCGTTACAGCAGGAGCAATGCAGTCGTTAATGATGTGGACCAGAGAGTAAACCATCACGCAGAAACGCAACGCACCTTGAGCTCGCAGTCCTTGTTGAGCAGCAGGTTTCCGGGTTTGAGGTCGCGATGGAGCACGCCGTTGTCGTGCATCGCTTTGACGCCCGACAGGAGCTGGAACATGATGACGCGGATGTGGCCCTCGGTGAGCGGGCACGAGCTCTGGATGAGCCGGTGCAAGTCCGTGTCGGCAAGCTCCATCATCATGTACAGCTCGTCCTTTTCCTGGCACATGCTCAAGTCCTTGAGCGCGATGATCTGACAGGTACCAAGCAGATACGTCACAATGCAGGTATCGTAAATACAGGACACAGTTAGGACGCACTCTTAGGACATACACTGCAGTCGTAGGACACATGCACGTACGTTTTCGTGAGCACCGAGACAGCGCATGAGTCGGATCTCGCGCAGCGTGTGCGTGGCGTCCCACTCATCACCGGCCATCGGCGTGATCTTCTTGATCGCGAGCTTCTCGTCCGTCTCGGCGTTTTTGACCGAGCACACGACGCCGTACGAGCCCTGACCAATGGCGTCGAGCGGCATGTACTTGGGGTCGACATGGAACGCGCAGCCGTTGATCGTGAAGCCGTCATCGTTCACGACCGGCGCTGCGCGCTCGCGCTTTGTCATGACTGCTACACGTGCTGTTGAGGGACGCGATAGGTACAAATGCGTTCGCTGTCGCGCACGTCTGCGTCAACGTTTGACAAGCACTGAGACGCGAGGCAAAGAAGAAGCGAATGAGGCGGGAAAGAGGAAGAGGACGCGAGGTGATGGTGGCAGCAACGCTACTGCGGAAGGAGGAGCGGGAGTGCTGGACCCGACGAGCGTGGCGCAACTCAAATCGGTTCATGCGCGTCAGGCTCGAGCCTCTCATATACTTACATTGAGTATGCAAAACTCACGTAGGCCATGAATAGCAACTTGTTGGTTATGAAACGCAGACATGCGATGCAGCCATGCGATCTTGATGTGGCACGATGCGCTCATGCGCCACGAAGAGCTGCTGCAGATGGGCGTATGGGAGGTCGCTCTTTCGCTGCGACTGCGAGCTCGTTGCTCTCGGATGTCGCGCTTCAGAATGGCAGCTTCCACCATGAAATGAACTCGGCCCAGCTGATTGTGCCGCTGGAGGTAGTCGTCGCACAGAGACGTAGATACAGACAGTAGCGTCAGTGTCCGCTTCAATGCATTGACATCGACAACGCGAGAGACGTGGCTTGCGCACACGCACCTCTGATCTGAGTCGAACTCCTTGGCGAGGTACTGGAGCTCAATGTCCGAGAGCGGTTCGCCTAGATCCTCGGCGATGTCGCGCAGCTGACGCGCGCGAATGCGAGCAACAGAAGCGTCAGTCAATACATACAGTAACCTACTACGCAGTATGGCGACCATGTGATGCCGTTCGATGCGAGCACAGAGCGTGCGCACCTCGTTCATATCAATGTCTCCAGACCCGTTCTTCGTGTAGAGCGAGCCGACATCGCACACAGCAACAATATCCGCACGTTGGTCTGCACGCCAAAGCGCATGCGCAACTACGGACAGGCGCGTTTGCATGGACGAGTACAGACAAACACTCGTACTTGGTCGTAGTCGTCAAAGATCTTCTTGAGCTCGCGTTCGTGCTCCTCCGAGAGCGTCGTTGCCTGTGTGTGCAGACACACAGCGTAGTCACACAGTGCAGTGAGCGATATGTGCTAGCAACGCATGCAGACCAGAGCGCATTCTGCACCATTGTGATAGTCGAGGTCCGTAGCAGCAACAGTAGTAGGTCCAGGTGATTGACACCGATGCACACGCAGTGAGCGAGTCACATGTGGTGTCCGAATTACGCAGGACGCGACTCTTGAAGCGTCGTGATGGTTGCGACGTTTCGTGTCCTCTGTGATTCATTTTCACAGACTAACATCCTCAGCAAGTCAAATTGATACATTTTCGACACCCTAATCATGCAAACATGCAGGTGCACCACGCAAAGCAGGGGATCCGCAAACCATCACGAACCAAATCCAGCACAATTTCTCGCTCACTTGCGCTCTAGCCATTCTCCAGACACAGCAGATCGACGACAGCGAGCCATGCACCAGCACACGAGCTCTCGTGTGACGAAGACAGTAGCTGTGGCAGCAGCGCTCGTGCTTGTGCTGTGTGCATTCCCACTCGCGTCCGCGCGTGACGTCAAGTGCGACGACCTCGAGCCGCTGCTCACCAGCTGCCAGTTTGACGTCACTGACAACCTCGAGCAGCTCTTTCGCTGCAGCAGCGACGAAGTGCTCGCGAGGCAACTCGGCTGCTACCGCTGCGTGAGCAAGACGACGTGCTTGCGGACCAAGCGCAACACGCACATCGGTGTGCGGGTCTCTCGTGGCGAGACGCCGTCCGCAGCGATAGCAGCAGCAACAGACGCACCATCTGCACCCGTATCAGCCCTCGCTGCGCTTGATGTCGCGCAATCGAACGCGTTGCACGCTGGCGAGAGCGGCAAGAGCACGAACGACGTTGAGCTGAGTCTGCCGTTCATCCCCGACGCGCTGAGCATGGCCGAGTCAGCACAGTTTAACGGCGTGGACGTCGCGACGAGCGGCTTGGCGTCGCGCCAGACCGTCTCGAACTGGTTCTTCATGGCGCTAGTGATGCTCGCGCTCGCATCGATTGGACTCGCAGCGCGTTCGCGCGTGATCAAGCAGCAGAGCGAACGCTTTGAGCGCATCGTTGACTCTGACGACGAGATCAATCCATTCTGTGACAGCGTCCATAACCCGCAGGATGACGACAACGGTGATATTGAGCTTGCAGTGGCGCGCTACACTGTCACAAACGACGACGATGGCGATGACGACGACGTGAGTAAGCGCTGTCGTGATGATGACGACGAGTGCGTCGAGCTGCGCAGTGCGCAACCGTTCACAGGCGACGACTATGACGTCAGCGCTATCGAAGCAGGCGACTGTCGCACCCACAGGAGCGCAGACGCAGACGACAACAGTTGTGCGATCGTCGTCTCGAGTAGTTGCTCGAGCGTCATGTCGAGCTAGATGTGCATTCTGTCCACTGTCACGCTCTCGACACATTTACTATCTATCTGCATGTTCACACTTCATCATACACACATCCTCTCTGCTGGATAAACACGAACACCGCCATGCGAATCTCATGACGTGCTCGCCACACCATAGGCAATCTCTTTCCATGGAGGTCGTGGGCCCATCGGCCATGCAGTCGCCGATAGCAGGCGATTACGCTCGCTCATGGTCGACGTCGTCGTTGCGCGCTCGCTCATCGTTGCAAATGAGCCAAGAAAAATACCATTCTGATTACCTGGGTCTTCGTGGATATCTTATGTCTGTGGATATCTTAGTGGATATCTTATAATGACTGCTCACACGCTCGCATATACACATACAACACCTTACAAGTTCCCATCTCAACGACTACCCACGACTCGAGCGTGTGCGTGCATGCAACGACACAAGTCGGTCGTCTCATCGATCTCGGCAGTCTCGCAATTTGCGTTCGTACCGTACTCGCCTGTTGAGCAGCGCTCGGTTGCAGTCGCACGTGTGATAATGGACACCATGGACCGCACTGCTTCTACAGCAACAACCGGTGCGATGTGGGAGCACATTGCGTTCCGAGACATCACGGTGTGCGAGACGATCGGTGGCGGCGGCGTCGCGCTCGTGCACCGCGGACTTTACAAACAGCGACCTGTTGCGCTCAAGACGCTCGTACGCGCTCGCTCGGCTTGCAGTTATACACGCGCACTCGCTGTGTGTATGTGCGACCCGCTACTGAGCTCATTGTGTGTCTGTTTGCTGCCGGCTGCTGCTGTGCGCCAGTTCGATCCGCGCGTCGACGCTGCGCTCAAGCAGGAGTTCTTTGACGAGCTCCTCGTCATGAGGTGCGTGTGTGCACGAGACATCCTACTGATGTGCGCGACGGCAGCGGTGGCTGACCCAGCCGCTTCCTTGTGCGGCTCGCGCTATTGACGTCGTCATCCTACTGCGCGACAGCAAACTGCGGCACCGGAACATCGTTGCGCTCATCGGCGCGTGTGTCGAGCCACCGAACTTGTGCATTGTCATGGAGCTCTGCGCCGGCTCGCTGCACGAGGCACTGCACGGCTCGAACCGATTCTTCAGCGTCCAGCATCTCGTGCACATCGCGGTGCGTCGCTTCGTGCTGATTGGAGCCACTGCACTCACAAGCACCGGTCACATTACACCTTGCGCTAACCTCACTTGAGTGTCTGCAGCAAGACGTGGCGAGCGGCATGCGATTCCTTCACTCGCAGTCGCCAGCCGTCATCCATCGGTGTGTATGTCGTGCGCTCACATATACCAGCTCTGTTGCAGTGCAGCCACACCGGCTGCGTACGACCACTGACTCATCATGATCTGCGTACGCACGCACACAGCGACCTGAAGAGCCACAACGTGCTTCTCGACAGCAGCGGCACGGCCAAGCTCTGTGACTTTGGACTCGTCTGGTACGCTTGCATTGCGACCAAGTCGTGACTGGTTCAGCGTGACCCTCGACCTTCGAGCGCAGTTGCACTGACGACTGACTCTCTTTCGGCTGCAGCACCAAGGTCACGGCCGCTGGCACGCCGAGCTACATGCCACCCGAGCTGCTGAGCGGTCGGCCGTTCTCCAAGGCCGTCGACGTCTACATGTTTGGCGTCCTGCTCTGGGAGGTTCGTACGTCGACTCTGCTGCTAGTAGCTAACAAGCATGAATGTGTCGCTGCCAGCGACAGTCAGCACTGGCGCTCCTCACATACGCGACGGCTGTTGCTCAGATCTTCACGCGCGAGGTCCCGTTCCAGGGCTTTGACGTCGCTGACATCCGCCGCAAAGTGCTCGCAGGCGAGCGCTTCCGCGTCCCAACGCTCGACTGCCCCGAGCCGTGCCAGGTCTGTTGATCTACCAAGCTCGCACTGCTTGTTGTACTGTGCACGTCGCTAGCGCTCGCTTACTAAGTCGCATATAACGTGCGTGTGTGTGTGTGTGTATGTGTTTGCATAGCTGCTGATGCGGCGCTGCTGGGACGCCGAGCCAAGTCGTCGCCCGACGTTTGACGAGATCGACGACACACTGCGCGGCGTTACTGTGTCGACGAGTCACGTCGAGATGCACGAGCGCAGCAGCAGCCACGTGAGTAGTAGCGGCAGCGCGTTTGAAGGCGACGCGCTCGATGGACTGCTGCGTGGCCGATAGATAGTGAGAGACTATGAGCGTATGTGACGGCCAGTCAAACAGACACTCCATTACATTCAGATCCATATATGGAGCGAGGCCATGCGTGACCTCCATGTGATCAAAGGGCGGTTGGTGTTGCCCGGGACCAGCAACTCAGGCGTTCGGTGTCCACAGGTCGAGTCCGAGGTCGGTCCAGCAATCGACTTTGCCGTCCGCGTCCCACGCTGGCAAGTCGCCTGCCGTGTGTGCAGATAGATAGATATACACACACAGCCCAGAGGGTGATCGTATGTATGCAGTACTCATGAGTACAGGAAAGCGAGCGAGGTACGCTACCGACAGCGACAAGAGAGCACGTCGTACCGGACGGCGGCTCGCTGCTGTTTGGATCTAGCTCTGCGCCAGGCGGCACATCGATCTCTATGCGTCATCGAACGTCGCGCGCGCATGTGCATATCCGCTCGTCAGACGCACACGACACGCACATCGCACAAGTGGTGCACGTCCTGCATCTACGCTGCAGGCATATCGACGACGCACCATCGTCCGAGAGCGAGTCGGCGATCCACTCGTCGTCGACGATGTCGAGGTAGTAGCGGTGCGGGAAGAGCGACGGTAGCTTGCTGTCCTGTTGCACGAGTGTATGAGCACACACGTACATACAAGTGCATATGCGTGCATACGCGGTGAGCTTGCAGACCAGTATGCAGCAGGGTGTGGCAAGAGAGAGCATCCACGTGAGCATCCATGCGAGAGAGCGTCACTGCTTTACCATGATCGCTGATGCAACTATCGTCTGAACGATTGTTTGCAAAGTCACAGTTGATGATATGTTGCATTGTTGCAGGACAAATGAAACAAAGAAGCATATCAATGCATATGCAATTAAAACCCAAGTGAAATCAGATGATGCTTGTTGTCACTCACGTTTGTGATTTGTCGCTTGTAACAATCAAAATGATGTCTAAATAATGCCATATGATCTAATCAAACGCAAGAGGATATAGTGCGAATATACCATTTTTGTCGAATCATGTTGC
>JAADWX010000958.1:0-12146 GCA_023336405.1 Globisporangium echinulatum | reverse complement strand
TCCACTAGAGCGCGAGTTGCGCCGCACATAGAGCGATCCAGAGTATGCAAGTAGGTGCGTTGGATGCGCAAGACACAGACGCATCGAATGATAGTAAAGCTTTCATTTTGGTGTTGTTTTGCGTTGATGATGGTTGCGTGCGTGCTGTCTATCGTGTTTTCAGCGCTTACAGTTGACTTTTGTATGTGAGGGCTGTTGACCGTTTCGTTACGAAATGACATGCGTTACGAACAGTGGCATTTTGGCCATTTGTATTTTTGGAACGAGTGTCGACAAGACGCCGCTGGCTGCAGGGTTTGCACTATATAGGGAGGGTGTCTCGCGAGGCTGTTCTTTATTGTGTGGAAATACAATAGCGATGCATTGAGCACCTTTTGTATAGATGAATATGATGAAAGTTCCGACAATAATAATTAAACTTGATGAGACTATTCCGATATCAGCCAATAGAAACGATTGTCATGATTTTAGCCTATCATAATCGACAGACTTTGCTGCGTTGACAAGTAGCGAGTAAACGGTTTAGGGTATTACTTCCGACAATGCCTCCGACATATTTTGTAGTAGGTTTTAGAAAAATATGAATTTACACCACACAACAGTCAAACTAAATTTTCTCAATTATTTCTTCAGGTTCCGACACAGTCACACACATTCGCACACTTAACAACTACGATATTTGTGTGGGCTCGACAACACAATCGAAGAGCGCTTAAAGCATCAAACATTTCGCAACGCCGTACTTCGCCGCGATGAGCATCCAAGCGCTGGTCCCAGCCAACTCGCGTGCTGCGCTAACAACGGCTGTGTATGTATTCAAGCGCTTCATAGCGTCGGAAGGCGTTGGACTCGACAAACTTAACGTCCTGATCAAGATGGACAGCAGTGGAGGCGCATTGATAACTGTCATGGACAAGTTTGCCATGCATCTTGCGTTCCAGCGCGGACCGAAGGGGGTCTTTCACGCGTCGAACTCTGTTCTGTCGTATTTCAGACAAGTAAAGAAGTGGTTGCTCGACATGTACAAGCAGCACTAAGCAGTAGTCGACGACAAGCTACTAGAAATGGCGCAGACACTACTGCGACATCGCATGTCAAGAGAGAATGTGCAATGGGACTCAGGCCAGTCCTGCTTATCGCGTGAGCGAACAGCTGGACGGCACTGATCCCGTGTTGTGAGGAAGCGCTGACTTCGGCAAAGGGAACTCTCGCTAGGAGAGCCGATTGCCTTAGCCGAGCTGGTCTTGAGCCGAAGGTCTCAGCGAGAGAGGAGCGGAGGCGACTTGTGTGCTTGATGGTAAATTTGCAACTGAATTAATATGAACTGCTGGTTCCTGCTGCTGCCTGCCGCTGTCGGCGGCCCTAATGCTGTGATTGGCTCGCGCCTATCACTTGAACCTCGGTGTCGCGTCGACCCGCGTCACCGATTCAGTTCCTCAAGAGCAGGAAACATCATTCCACACATGTTTACGACCAAGAGTGATTACCCTCTTGGTCTGTGCCGGAATCTTCCATGACGTCATTGCATGACAGATCATGGGTCCTGACGAGTCACCGATGATGGTTGGCAACCGTCATTCCCGAAGTGTGAAGATGGTGTGGACCATACAACCGAACCTCCATGTAATTGGCTTAGGCCCATTACAGAATGGCGCGATGGTTAACAAGGCACCAGCATGCATGAAGAACGATTTGAATTTGCTCATGCGGTTCCTTTACACTTCTGCATCCAGTTCGACTGACTACAAAGATGGTGCGCTGATCTGTTGAATGTGGCACGTGTTCGGACGCGCATCTAACTTATCACTCGTGACAAAGCGCGGCTTGTCGATCAGTGCCACCGACACGCTGTTTCTTCGACTTGTGCGTATCAAGACCGCCGAAGAGCAGGGGCCGTCGCTGTTTCACGGCCGCGACAGCTTTATCCCATGTCCAGTTTTAGCTGTCGCGGTCTCGCTAACGATGCAGCACGCTCCTAGTCCTGCACTCCTAACCCAGTTGCCATCCTAAGTAGCTCCTGACTATCCAGCTGCGTTGGCATCCGTGTAGCTTCTTGAGCTGCTTGAAGGGTTCCGCACGATCTCTGGTGAACGACTTGATAAGTCACCAGCATCGCCAACCGCATCGCGAGCACCTGGTGTACACAGTTACGTCAACAGAGTTCTCAAGCGAATCTCGAACGACGCCGGCGTTATCAGCTCACTTACCTCGCACTCGTTCAGACTTGGAGGCACACAGCATGCGAACAGTGATCCAGAACTAAGCGCGCAGTGGACCTTTGACCGTGGCGCACGGAACATCGACCAACAAGGCGTTTGCGTAAGTGTTTAACACGACAAGTGAAGACCAGAAACCCCTGGATGGAAAGCGACAGGCGGACTTGTTTGTCTTCGACAGCAGCGAGCGATCTTCAATAACAGCGCTGATGCACCGCATGTTCTCGGCATGATGAAACGCCGCCTTGCCGAACTGCAACGTTGACAATTGCGCTCTGGAGCTGTGTGCTGTTGCGCTACTTCGCCATTATCCTCGCGTGAAGGAACTCAATGACGCCTCGCCAGCTGTTCTGCGCATGGAAGAATGCGCCGCCGTTGCGTCACGCACAGCAGACGACTTGGTTCGCTGGTCGATGAGGCTGAACGACGTTGAGACTGTTGCGCGTTCAACAAAAGACATCGCAAACACGGATCGAGTACCAAGCTGCTGTCATTAGCGGTCTTATCGATCTAATCAAGCGTTGGGAAGAGCGCTTCGAGCGCTTCATCGCTGTTGTCTCAAAGAAGCGCGATGCGGAGGACATGATACTACCAGGCGTTGCGCAAGACAAGTCGACACGGTCTGTTGCGAGTGATCAGCAGCAGCCGACAAAGAAGAAGAGGAGGAACTCTCCGCAGCCGCACCATAAGGCTGTTTAACACGCCAGCAAGTGTCAGCGACGCGACGCAGTCGCGATCATGCAGCTCTTTCTCGACGGTGGATTCGTTCTTAGTGAGGGCGACGATGACTTCAAATTGCACGCGGTCTCGCTGGGACAAATATAGGCTGAATCCGCTACACTTGACTTTCTTCGCGCTCGCGGCATCCGCACGGCCGGTTCGACGTCTGTCTTAAAGCATTTGCGCGTTGCGCATACCGAAGGTGCGTTGGACGATCGCATCTGTCGCATTGCGTCATGTCGCGCGACTGGCGCAATCGTAGACCCTTCTCCTCTAGCGTCGCAAGAAATCTTCAAGGCGAAAACGATCTAGGCGCACTATTGCACATGATGCATACACAGTCACTTATACAATACACATACCTTTCGCTTAATCGCAGCCTCTTTAGCATCCACCAATCGTTCGCTCCGTCCGAGTTGCGATTGCTTTCTCTGCGTTGGCACAATCGATCTTGCACTCCAACTGAACAGCGTGCGCAGCCGCTCCGAGTGGCGCGATCTCGTCAAGGAGACGCAGGCTACGTACCCGAAGTTTCGCCTGAATCGACTCTTGCGCAACTCGCTGAACGAGACGACGCGCGACAAGACAGCTCAAGCAGAGGCGCTTGCTGACATCTTCGATGCACGCTGAGCGCGAAGATCGTCACCGCCGAGCATGTGACGCAGTGGCTTGTAGCCCCGCGTGGCGACGAGGAAGCAGAAGTGGTGCTGACTGACGATCTCGCTGAGCAGTTGATGCACAACGTGCGCAAAGTTGTTGCCAGTCGTCGCGACAAGTCCAAGGCGACGTTCTTCCTCATCAACTGGGAGCCATCTTGGGAGCCTGCAGAGAATCTGCCACATGCAGTCATTGCACAGTTTCACAAGCAGCGCCGCGGTCTTGTCCGCAAGGTCTTCTTCGAAGACGAAACGACAGAGGACAACAGCATGAACCCGCAGTAGGTCAAAGTAATACAAGACAAGTGCATTCTTTAATCCAATGTTCATTTGAAGTGTTATGTATATGCATCAGTAAAGACTTTGGCGCACAGCCTGTACAGAGTTTCAAAACAACTATGTCTCACTTAGCGCAACAGCGCATCGCACACAAATTTAAGAAGTCACCGAGCACGCAGCGACACTAGCTCTCAGATGACACACTATTACACGTTCACTTTCACTCAGTCGCACTGACGTATTGACTATCGTTAAACGCGAACGACTCATGCAATTGCTCATAGATCGTTCGCGTTGCACACATCATAACCATGCACGCATATACGCGGAAGGGCTACGAACCCCCGCTGCAAGAGGCAAGCCCGCAGCCACGTCCGACCGTGCGCGCAGTCTTGGACAACCGATGCAGCACACACAGTACGCACTTGAGCAGAACAGGTTTTAAAAGTCGAATGGCAGAGAATGCCACGAAGGCGCAACCTGTAAGCAACTTATATGCTAACACATCAAGGTTAAGTGGTTATATAAAATATCCTGACTCATCCAATCAATCTCCGTGCGTAATCGATGTTATTTGTGCGCTTGGCTGCGCGATTCAAATACTGGCCCCTTCACAATCGAATGCGTCCTCATTTGCCGGTTTGCGACCTAGTGCACACTACTACAGGGCATACACTCTGTTTGCACTACTTTCGTATTTATTGTTATTTATTGCCCACAGGCAATTTTAGAGCCTCCCATTCATCCCTGCGAACGAAAGCAAAAAAGGAAAACACATTCAAATGTTGCCGCTTGAGCTTGATTATTGAACAGCTGTTTGTTTTACACCTATCCCTCGTTGCCTGACTGAATGTATCATCACTGTATCTGACACAAGGCACACTTCTATTTGTGGACTCTGCTTGTCGGAGCCACTGTCCGAAACAAACACAATTGTTTCACGGTATGGAAATTAAAATAGAGAGCAATTTTGTTGGGCACTCTTCTGCCATGGGTAGTTTCATTGGGGGATTTGCTGTTAGAAGGATTTCTTTTTGCTGTGGGTGGCTTTTGGTCACTTTTGCATCGGAAAAACAATAGAGCAATTTTTCTATGGCAGTTTTCTATTTGAACGCGCGAGCCGAGAGGGTGTTTTCTATTAGCGGATTGATATCAGCAATGGCTTCGGCCGTTAATGTATCAAAACAACAATAGAGGCGCCTTCAGATCAGAGCATTATCACCGTTTGGAGAGTTTTATTGTGGAGTTTGCTGTTAAGAGCAATTCCATGCAAGAAGTGGTGGCGCAAGTGGCCGCTTTTTGTATGGGGTGTGCAATAGGCATCATATTCTGTATGGGACTTTTTATCACAGTGCTTCGTTGTGGGGTTTGCTGTTTGACGCATTTTCGTGCATGAAGCGAGGCGAGGGCCGCTTATGTATAGGAATCGTGTTCGAGAGCACTCTCGACAGCAAGCTTTTCATTGGCGATTTCATATAGGGAGTGATGATAAACAGCATTTGAGTAATTTATTGGCTCTGCCTTTCAACACAACTCGTCTGCGACTACCAGCATTCACTGTGTGAAATATCCCAACAGAGGGTCAGTTGTGATTGACTCGCATCAATTGTTGACTGTCGGGAATGTGCACGTAAATAGCCAGACGCTATGATAAGGCATTGTTTAGTACTATGGCTCCCCGCCACATCAACCTGGGCTACAAAGCCTTTCTTTTCGGTTAGCTAGACCCACGTTAACAGTCTCCTTCGGTGTAACCGGTGCAAACAATATAGTTCGAGGACGCTGTTAGCGGGGGTTGCCATTGCGTCGATTTGATAAAGCTCAGGCGCAAGCCTCGAGCCGGTAACCGTTTTACTTTGTGCGTACGGGTCAATTCCCATTAAGTAGGAGAAATCCGAAAAACGCCCATGACTTGCCAGAGCGTTGTTCTCGCTACGTCACCGCTCATTCAAAGCTTAGGTAATATAGTACCAGTGAGTACATGAGGGGATTATCAAACACACCATCGTTGGTGTTGCCATTCAGCATACTCGGCGCGCCTCTACACTTTAACGATGGCTCTTTGTTTTTAGAGTGTCGACGTTTGGGGGATATGACAACAGCAGCTTAAGCCTTATCGGACCAAGTCGGACAAGTTGAATTGAGCATACAGAGCTTTGGGCCATCCATATAAAATCTGCACGCTGCATATGCGTTACGGGGATAGAGTTCCTAACGACTGTTAGGAATGATAATACCTGGGGAGGGAGCTCCACATGAAGTACTGTTTGTATAGCCACCAATATATCTATTCGCACTTGGGACAACTAGATCGCAGTAGAAGGTCACACTGCAAAGTGTCAGCTTTCACATACAATGTATTCCACGCTTAGGAACTGATGATTCGGAGGCGTCCGATGAAACATTATGGTATCCTTTTCCTCGGTTTCTATTCCTTTACATTTTTGCCTTTACGGACGTCTTCGACTTCGTCCGTTTCGCATCAACTTCTTGGAATATCAAATCAAAGAGCCCCATTTCAAATACTGAAAGCGAGTCAATTCGAACGACTTTGCGAAAAAAATACATCCAATGGACTGATGAGTTAGAGGCCTCTAACGAAACGTGCGTCAACCAAACCATTCTACGCACGTCTGCCAGGCGGATACACAACAGACATTCGAACGAGACTCTCGCGAAAGCGAGCGACAGCAACTTCAACATCAACATCGACACACACTCACAAGATCAGCACTCCAAAACCAAGCACACGACGACTAATCGTCCAAGAACCAGGCGAGCAATCGTCCAAGATATCAAGAGTGGCTCGACAAAAACACAAGACACTGGAAGAGGCTCTGGCGGCAATCGACATACAGAATCAGGAACCAGCCGGGGAATCGCCAGAGGACCGACGCAAACGACTCTCGAGAATCCGTACTGCCAAGAGTCGAGCATGTAAACAGTTTCAAGGGTTGCCTGATCACGACGAGATACAAGCAGACAGCGTTCCACAATTGGCATCGACAACTGTTACAGAGTCTGTGGTGGCCACAGAATCTGTTCCTCTTCCCACACCAGTGCATGCAAATGCGTCCGACTCTTCAACACGACGCGACGCCCGGTTTGCCGCGCAATTAGTCAGCAATGAGCGAAGTCGATTACGTAAGCAGGAAGCACGTGATCGACGAACACAAGAGCAGGTTGAGTGCGACCGTGCTCGACAGCGGTCGCGAAGAGAGGCCGTCACTGAGTCAGCACGTCGTTTCGCTCTCGAGCAGCGTCGGTTGCGTAATCTACAACGCCTTAATCAAATGGACGCTGACGAGCAACTGTTCGAGCGTCAGCAGCAACGATTGCGTGAGCAGCAACGACGGGCCGACATGAGCGCAGAAGAGCAAGATCACTTGCGCGAGCAGTAACGAGTCTGAGAGCAGCAAAGACGAGAAGACATGAGCCAAGAAGAACGCGAACGCACGCGAACAGAACAGCATGAGCGTACCAACAACGACAAGAACTTGATGAAACTCGGGAACGTCAAAGATTCTACCGTCGGGCTCGGCAGCGTGGGGTCGGACTTGCGCATCACGCTGTCTTTACGATTGATCTTGTGCGTGGTAAAGACGTTGTAGACGGACGACACGTCGTTCCTCTTCAATCCGACCTCTGTCTATTCTGTAACGCTTGGAAGTTTCTAGGCGAGTCAGCAAACAAATGCTGCCTCGGTGGTAAGGTGGCTCTCCCTCCGTTCAAGAAAGCGCCAGCTACACTTTTGAACATGTTTGGTGACAAGCACTTCATGCAGTCCGTACGAGCGTACAACAACGTGTTCGCATTCACATCCGTTGGCGCATCTACGTCCAAGAAGGTAGCTGTAGACCAAGACGTCGCTGGCTCACGTGGCGTCTACACATACCGGCTCCAAGGCGCGCTTTGTCATCGACTAGGGTCACCTCTTCCCTCGCCAAGCACAAGTGCAAAGTACGCACAGATTTACATAGCGGATCCTGAGATGAAGGCTCGCGTGCGCGTGCGCATGAGTATGACGAATGGGCTCGACATCATCGTTCTGACGTCACTCGAGGTGACGATGGCCGACTTCAACCCGTTTGCCGCAAGTTTCTCAACGCGGGTGAAATTATCCGTCGCGAACGACTTGCAGCCCGAGAGACAGTCCTCGCGGAACGTCGCCAGGTGCGAGAGCAAGAAGGAAAGCAAGAGGGTGATGATGAAGACGATACCTTGCCACCAGTAGTCGACAATACGGTACGGCTCCACGCTCTACCAACGACGGACGTTCATACCCACAACGTACCTACGGCTTCCGAGGTAGCAGCTGTTTTGATCGAAGATGGTAACGGTAGCCACAACCGTGACCTGATTCTTCGGACGAGACCTGGAAGGCTTGTGAGACTTTGGGAGACTCACGCATAATACGATCCGGTGCAATACCCTCTGTTGTTTCCTTATGGAGACGAAGGATGGACATACTCTACGCCGTACGTTGCAGGAGTGATAATGCGCGGAAAGACCACGATGTCGCTCCGCGAGTTCGTAGCATACAGAGTACACGAACGTCGAGTCGCGCCTATGAAAGCTGTTGTTGAAGGGCTTCAACCGCATGCCATTCCAATGGAAGAATGGCCGTACGACGACTCATTGATTCAACTTGGTGGAAGGCTGTTTCAGCAATACGTCGTTGATCAGTGGGCAAAGTGCGAGCAAGAGCGGTTGCGGTATCTTCAAACTCCTGACCTCCAGCGCCAGTTTCGTGCTGATACATTCGCTGGTATTCGGGACGCACTGTGCAGTGAGAACGTACAAGACCACGGCGACCGACAGGGTGGTG
Source organism: Globisporangium echinulatum (assembly GCA_023336405.1). Lineage (NCBI taxonomy): Eukaryota > Oomycota > Peronosporomycetes > Pythiales > Pythiaceae > Globisporangium > Globisporangium echinulatum. The sequence continues at coordinate 3,447 of JAADWX010000958.1, read as the reverse complement.
AACATGTACCAGGTTTTGGCCGGCGTGTCATCCTGCCTGCTTCGTTTACCAGCAGTCCTCGGTACATGTACCAGCAGTACCAGGATGCGATGGCGATTGTGCGCGAGTTCGGCAAACCAGACCTATTCTTGACAATGACGTGTAGGTTTGGCAACAGAAGCTACAAGCGCTGCTCAAGGACCTCCCTGCTTAAGGACCTCGAAGATGGCGTGCTCGGATTACAGATTGCTCGGATCTACGTGATTGAGTTCCAGAAGCGCGCTGTACCACACGCGCACATCCTGATCATCCTGCACGAAGACGACAAGCCGCGAACTCCGGACGACGTCAACAAGTTGGTATCGGCTGAGGTACCAGATCCAGAGACCAACCCGCTACTGTACAGAACGGTGATGACAGCGATGATCCACGGCCCTTGCGGTCATTTGAACCCTCAGTCCGTGTGCATAGTCCGTGTGCATGAAGGACAACAAGTGCAGCAAGAAGTACCCTCGAGTGTTTACATCCGCGACTCGGTTTGGTGGAGACGGCTACCCGGTGTACATGCGACGCGAGAGACCAGCAGGAGTGCTGCGTGTCGACCAGAAGAAGGATAACCAAGAAGTACGATAATCGAACAATCAGCCAGTTCGTAGTGCCGCACAATCCGTTTTTGGCGCAAAAGTACAACTGTCACATGAACATCGAGGTGTGCTCTTCAATCTCGGCGGTCAAGTACATCTACACGTACGTGTACAAAGGTGCAAACAAGACGACAGTGACCGTCGGCGGTGGACCTGAAGATCGAGACGAGGTGACGAGGTATGTGCAAGCGCGGTACATCTCGTCTGCTGAGTCGTGCCAGCGATTGCTCGACTTTCCGACCCAAGGAAAGACGCACTCGGTGGTGTACCTTGCGGTCCACCTAGAGATGGAAAGTTTGGTGTTGTACAACTCAGTAGCCGACGCAGAGCTGCGTACATCGGAAGGGGAGCAGACTACACTTACAGTGTTTTCAAGATCTGCACTCAAGAACCAGACTGTGCTGGTACGATGCTGTACCAAGATGTTCCAAAGTCGTACCGGTGGGACCAGAAGAACAAGCGATGGGTGCGGTTCAAGAAGTACGTCGCATCAATCGGTCGAATGGTGCACTGCTCGCCAAAGTACGAAGAGCGGTTTTACCTTCGACTGATGCGGTGTTACGTGAAGGGTCCAACGTCGTTTCAAGATCTGCGCACAGTTGAAGGCGTGGAGTACGACACGTTCAAGGACGCGGCGCGCGCGGCTGGGCATCTGCGGGGTGGCAATGAGTGGTTCATGTGCATGGCAGAAGGTGCTGCGTTCCAGATGCCGAGTCAGCTTCGAGTGATGTTTGCGACGATCCTGATTTACTCGCAGCCTAGCGACGTACGTGCGTTGTGGGAGAGGTTTTGCGGCGACATGTCTCGGGACTTTCAGCGACAGCTCGATTTGGACAGCGACGACGAGGCTGTGCAACTGAAGATGCTCCAATCGCTCGACAAGCTGCCGCAGTCAAACAGGAAGATACTCAGTGACTTTCCAGAACTACCGCGACTGTCCGATTTTTCGCAAAGAGTCTACGACCGAGTGCAAGAAATGGCAGTCGAAGTGGCAGAGAGAGCGGCGTACCCAAGCGAAATGCTTGAAGAGATTTTGGCTGCAACTGTCGACAAGCCGCTGAACGTGTGTCAACGCGTAGTGTTTGATCTAGTTGTCGCATCAGCGCGTTATGACACGTTCAGGCAAAAGCTGTTTTTCATCGACGGTCCAGGTGGAACGGGCAAGTCGTTTCTAATCGAGCAGATCCTAGCGGCTGTGCGCATCGAACAGAAGATTGCATTAGCGGTGGCTTCGAGTGGCATTGCAGCTCTGCTGCTTACCGGTGGCCGAATATCCCACTCGACGTTCAAGATTCTGCTATTGATCAACAAAGAGTCGACTCGCGTGATCTCAAAGCAGTCCGCAACAGCTCGGTTGATCAGAGCGGCGAGCCTGATCATCTGGGACGAGGCGCCAATGACACATTGCCACGCGCTTGAGGCGGTCGACCGGACGCTACGAGACATTACTGACTATGACGAGCCGTTCGGCGGCAAGGCATTTGTGCTGTCGGGCGATTTCCGCCAGGTTTTGCCGGTGGTCAAGAACGGTGGACGAGGCGACGCGGTAGACGCAAGTCTACAACGATCAGAGCTGTGGCCACTGTTCAAGACACTGCCGCTGACGGAGAACATGCGTGTCCAGACAGCGCAGAACGCACAAGCCGGAGCCGAGATTGAAGCGTTTGCGAACTATTTGCTAGATGTAGGTGAGGGGCGCCATGCTCGAGATCAAGATCTTGGTGACGAGTACATCAAGCTGCCACGTGACTTGATAATCAACGAACCGAAGCAATTAGAACTTGAACAAGACGACGAGCAAAGTGATGAAGAACATACAGGAGACGTGCAGCGCGAACTCACCAAGCTAATCGACGCAATCTACGGTGCAGTCGATGAGCAAACTGGCGTCGACCAGTACTTTGCGGAGCGCGCGATCCTGACACCGACGAACCGCGACGTGCAACGGATCAATGATGAAGTGATGAAGTGATGAAGAGGGTGATGGGTGACGCGCGCGATTACCTTTCGCTAGATGAGGTCGACGACGGAGACACGGAGAGTACGGAGCTGTACGAAGTGGAGTTCTTGAACTCGCTGAGTGGGTCTGGGATCCCACCTCACAGATTAATGCTGAAGGTTGGGGCTCCAGTGATGATGGCGCGCAACCTTAGCTCCGATCTGGGGCTGTGCAACGGAACACGGCTTCTTGTGGTCGAGCTTCGAGATAACTGTGTCAAAGCCACGATCATGACTGGGTTGCGCAAAGGCAATGTCGTGTTCATCCCGCGCATCATCTTCTTCTCAAGCGACGAGTTCCCGTTCAGGCTACGGCGAAAGCAGTTCTCCATCGTACCGGCGTACGCAATGACAATCAACATAACGCAGGGACAGTCACTCCATCATTTGGGGTTGTACTTACCAACGCCAGTGTTTGCGCACGGTCAGTTATACGTAGCACTTTCACGCGTGACGTCGAGAGCGTGCATCGAGATCGCGGTAGTGAACCCTGTCGCAGAAGACGACGACGGCGTGTACACCAAGAACGTAGTCTACAATGAGATTTTCGATTAAATGTATGCATGTGTAGGCAGATGTAGTCTGTAAATAGGTCACGAACAGTGAATTTAGGTAGTGAGAACATATAGATCGAGAGAATAACATAAAAATTACAAATACACAAACAACACACAAATCACCAACCCCTAACATATAAAATCCGGCCGCGAAGCGGTCGGCGCTCCGCTACTCTACTATATACGTACTCTCACAAGGCTCGCGTGCGTGCGACGGCCCGGAAAACGCTTAATTGAACCAAACAGATGTAACGCTGAAACTGTACTTG
>JAADWX010000957.1:0-12164 GCA_023336405.1 Globisporangium echinulatum | reverse complement strand
TGCTGCCGGCTGCACTGCCGTCGCTCACGCCCGTGTTTGCGATCAACATCACGCTCTGCGCCGTGAGCCTCGTGAGTCTGGCGTGGTACAGCCGCGTCGTATATCGTGCCCAGGAAGCGCTCGCAAGTGACATCGAGAGTGACAATGGTGTCGAAGCACTTGAGCTACTGCAGCCACAACCTGCGAGTCCACGCTCGCCGCTCTACTCGGAGCCGCAGGACTTTGAAGACGTTGAGCACGGCGACAAGTCAAAGCGCTAGGCGTCACAGACAGACGTACATACTCGTGCATGTACTACTGCACCCACTTGTATAACGTAATGAATACAATCTGTATCAACAGCACATGTGCATGGGTGTGTTTGCATCGCATCGCGTCTGTATGGTAAGTAGCCTGCCGCTGCATCGGTCTATTGGCAAGTTGCTTGTGATCTGCTGTGGAAGCGGCGTCTGTCACTCCTGTCGATTCGTCGCGGGTCGCGTCTCGCCAAACTCGCGATGGCCGGTCGCGTTTGCGTGCTGCTGCGCCTCGCGCTGATCGCACGGAGCCAACAAGCGAGCCAACACACAGTCGTCAGCATATCGCCACTGCAGCCGGACGTATAGCCAGACAGACCAGACAGACAGTGACGCACCTGCCCTGTAAAGCCTTCGCGGCACACGAGGCACTGGATACTGAAGCGATACAGATCCGTAAACTCGTGCTTCTGATGCGCTTCGACTGCAACTTCGCTCGCTTTCTCGACTTTGGCAAAGTCGTTGATCGCAAACAGCGCAACGTCGCGAGTCTCCGACGCACCAACACGTGGCGTCTCGACAATGACGTCGTAGTGCACGCCGTCGTACAGCAGAAACATGCGCTGCGAATAGCCCTGGTCCTCGCCGTAGCACAAGCGACTCATGCTCGTGACGTCAAACACGACGATCTCGACGCGAAAGAACTGCGCGAGGATCGACACTTCGATCTCGCCGCCCCAGGACGTTGCATCGAGGATCCACGTGCAGTACTCAAGCACAGGGCGACCGAGGAAAACGGCTGTGTACACGTCCGGATGCGCGACGATCGTGTCGCGGATCTGCTGCCGCATCGCATTCGCATTCCCAGTCTTTCCTTTCCCGAGCGCGTAGCTGCTCATACGGATATGCATAATATATGTTAGTGATACATATATATATATATAGAGACAACGTGTATAGACATGTATGTACGTACGTACGTACCCGATCGCATTGAAGAGACAGCTGTTGTCGGCTGGCACAACGCGCCGGGCAAACACGCTCGTGGGCTTTGCTGAGCTTCCGCTGCTACTGCCGCTACCAGTCTGTAACGGTTCTTTCACGACCAGCACTGAGCCGGATCGCACGCCAAGCGAGAGCAGCGTCGCGCTGCCGTCGCCCTCGAGTGGCTTTGGCGGGTACCCAGTCATGACTGCAGACAGATACAAACATGCAACCGCACGTGAGAGCCGTATAGCTCATCACACTGCGAACAGCAAGAGAGACTCGTACCAATACTCAAAGCGATCACACAGACACACACGCACCGCGCTGGTTCTCTGGCTCGACGCCGCTTTTCGCGGCGATCTCGTTGCGCAGTGCATCGAGTGTCGTGTCGTCTGCGAGACCGAGCAGTTTGATCGACGCGCCATCTGCGAACGTGACCTTGAAACTCAGCCCCATCGTGTCTGTATCGGGAGCGTGTATGTGTGTCGGTCGTGTGCTGCGTCGTCGTCGAGCCTGTGTGACGCCGACGTGCTCTTGCTTCCTGCTACAGTAGTAGTAGCTGATTGCGTCGCCTCGAGTCTTCTCGATTGCTCCATTTCGCTATTTGCGATCTGCTGACAGCAATCTCAATAGAAGGCTGTATGACGCGGACGACGTGACAATTGCTAAGTGGTCCACCTACAGAAATGTAGTTCACATCGATATTGTAAACCATTTTGGCGATTGGCGAGCATACAAATAGCAAGTGCCGTGCCACTGGTCCACACGAGCGAGCCATCTTGCAGACCGAAGCGTTGTGCACGAACCAAGCATACACGCTCGACACTCCCGCCAACCTGCCTGCCTGCTGCTTGTGCGTTGCTGCGCGACCTGTGTGCTCTTCCTCGACTACATCGCGCGCGTACACACACATACATATATACACTGCCGAGATAGTTCACGATGGCTGCGCTTGCTGCGACGTCGCTCAATGGTGTCAAGATCTACAACCTCGCGTCTGGCAAGACGCTGCCACAGTGGGCGGCCGAGAAGACGCGCAAAGCGCTCTCGCGCGATGAAGGTACGCTGCTGTGTGTATGCTGCTGTACGCATACGTGTCGCTCTCTCGCTGTATCTGTGCGTACGCATGCACAACTGCGGCTGCACGCGACTCGATCTCATCAACACCATATATACACATGTCATCCATCTCGTCGTATTCCTACAGACTACAGACGCCGTGTCGAGCTGCTGCAGGACTTTCACTTCCCATCCGGTTCGCAGCGCATCAAGATGTCGGGCGACGGCAACTTCATTGTCGCAACGGGCATGTACCCGCCAACGGTCAAGGTCTTTGACGTCCGCGACCTCAGTATGAAGTTTGAGCGCCGCCTCGACGCCGAAGTCGTGCAGCTCGAGGTCCTGTCGGCCGACTTTGGGAAGCTCTGCTTCCTCCAAACGGACCGGAACCTGACGTTCCACGCGCCGTACGGCACGCACTACGGCGTGCGCATCCCCAAGTTTGGCCGCGACATGTGCTACCACCGCGAGCACTGCGACATCTACGTCGCGGCGTCGGGGTCCGACGTCTACCGCGTGAACCTCGACCAAGGCCGGTTCCTCGCGCCGTTGACGCTCAATGCCGGCGCAGCAAACGTCGTAAAGCTCAATGCAATCCACCAGCTCGTCGGCGTCGGCTGCGACGACGGCACGGTCGAGTGCTGGGACTCGCGCAGTCAGCGCCGCGTCGGCCTCCTCGACTGTGTTGGTGCTGACAGCTTTAACGACCCGCCGGTCCAGGTCACAGCACTCGAGTTTGCCGACGACGGCCTAACGTTTGGCGTCGGCACGTCCGATGGCACATGTCTGCTGTACGACCTGCGGTCGTCGATGCCGCTGCTCACCAAGGTGCATCAGTACGGCCTCCCAATCCTCGACGTCCAGTTCCACGACTATGCACGCAAAGTCGTCTCGACTGATGCGAAGGTCATCAAAATCTGGGATCCGCGCGACGGCGCCGTGTTCACCAACGTCGAGACGCCGGCCGAAGTCCGCGACGTGTGTCTCGTCGACGGCGCGCAGGGCAAGTCCGGTGTCTTGCTCGTTGCTGGCGAGCAGGAGCGCGTCATGTCGTACTACATCCCAGAGCTCGGCATTGCGCCCAAGTGGTGCGCGTTCCTCGACTCGCTCACTGAAGAGCTTGAAGAGGAAGCACAGGCGACCGTATACGACGACTACAAGTTTGTCACGCGCAAGGAGCTCGTGTCGTTCGGCCTTGAGCACTTGATTGGCTCGCCGCTGCTGAAAGCGTACATGCACGGCTTCTTCATGGACGCGCGACTGCACGCCAAGGTCCAGGCGATCGCCGCGCCGTTTGCGTACGACGACTGGCGCAAGGCGTCGCGCCAAGCGAAGCTCGAAGCGAAGCAGAGCAACCGCATCACGATCGAGCGGCGCCTACCAAAGGTCAACCGCGCGGTCGCCGAGCGCCTCATGCAGACAAACGACAAGAAGCGCGCGCGCGGCGAAGCTGCCGACGAAGCTGAGGCCGCAGCAGCTGCTGCAGCGAGCGCGTCGTTTGCGAATCCGCTCGGCGACGACCGGTTCGCGCGCATGTTTACGTCAAAGGACTTTGAAGTCGACGAGGACGACGCGACGTACAAGCTGCTGCACCCGAACGCCGCGCACCCGAAGCAGCTGAAGCGCCAGAAGAAGGACGACATGGACAGCGACGCAGGCTCGGCTAGCGATGAGGACGATGGGGACGAGGACGCAAACGACCGGTTCGACCTCGTGTCGGACAACGACGAAGTCGAGGGCCATCCGAGCGACGAGTCGTCCGATGAAGACGACGATGTTGTGATCGAGAAGCCGCAGCGCCGCGGTAGTAGCAGTGCTGCCTCAGGACGGCTCAGTACGAGCACCACCAGTCGTACAGCACCAACAGCAACGAAGGCACCGATAGGCCGCAAGCCCAAGTTTTACGAGATCGCAACGGGCGAGCACGTCGGCGACCTCATGGCGTTTGGATCGACGGGCGACCGCGCGGCGCAGCGGGCAAAGAAGAAGCTGTCCAAGCTCCCGCTCGCTGAGCGCGTCAAGCTCGAGCGCGTGAAAGAGAACGAGCGCAGCGCATTCAAGAAGGAGGACGGAGCTGCTGGTGGCGGCTATATGCGTGAGATGTCGTTCGTGCCGCAGAGCGACGTGCGGGCGATGCAGCGCGCACGCGAGCGCGAACAGGCAGCGAGTGGCAGTGGCGGTGCTGACGGCAACAACCGGCGGCAGAAGCGCGGTGTTGGCGACCTCAAGCTCGCAGCACCGGGTCGGAATCCGCGCTTCCGGCGATAGAGACTGACGCTGCAGACGGTTGGTCTCACTTGCTCGTGGGACTAGTAGGCCGCGACGGTCGATACATGTAGGACGGTTGACGCGCCGTTTGTTTGTTTGCACTTATGTGTGCGTGTCGATCTTTCTACCTTGCTGAGTCTCTGTCTACCTCGACCGTGGCCCTACGAGCGCCTGTGTTTGTTTGTCTGTCCTCTATCGTGTAAGGGTAGACCGACCAATCATGTCGAGTCGTCGCCCCTCTGTCTGAGGTTCCTCGCTTTCGACGTCTTATACGTCGGCTCGACGCGCTTCGAGCACGGCGTGTGCGACCTCCGCGTCCTCGCCTGCAAACGACTTGATCGCTGGCAGCTTGAGTCCTGGCAGCACCTTGCTGTTTGTAGGCGAAGTCGCTGTTGTCGTTGCTGCTATTGTTGTCGTCGCCATGGGGTGCAGAAAGTGATGACTTGAAGTCGAGGTCGCTGTCGTCATCGTCTGCTGCTGCTGTTGGTGTTGACTGTCGTGGTTGATGACGATGCTGCTGTTGTTACGCACCAGGTGCCGCGCGCTGCGGTGCTGCGTCTCGAGTTCACGCTCGACTGGTGGTGCAGCGTCTTCAGCCGCGGCTGCGGCCTTGGCAGCGACTGCAATTGCTGCGTTTGTGCTCGCGACGACACGCTCCTTCTCGTCCAGGAGCTTGAGCTGCCGCGGAAGCAGATCAGGCGACCACTCGCTACCGCGGCGCGGGTACAACTTGGCAAGTGCGACCTTGCCAAGCGAGTTGAGCTGCGTGCGCTGGTGGTGCTCCGCAACGGACCGGAAGACCGTGCCGGAGCGCAGCGCGCTGTCGACGTTCGCCTTTTGTACTGCCGTGAGCTCGTACAGGTCGTCTTCGACGAGCACAGCTGCGAGCTGGCTCAAAAAGTACGTACTCACAGCCGGCGAGACGTCTTCGAGGTCTCTACACGTACACATTTATACGTTCATATACGTACACAACATATAAATCATCAAGTCCATCAGTATATCAAGCGTCCAATAACAGAGGCAACTGCTCTCGACACTCGGCAACGCACTTGAAGTCCTGGATCGAGAACGAGTACAGGATGCATTTCTTCGAGAGCGCCGTGACGGTCGAGACCGTGCGGTAGATCTCGGCGGGCTTGGCCATGAGCGCGTACTGCTCAAAGACCGAGTTCTCGCCGATCACGCGGCCGACGCCCGTGACCGAGTTCACGAGGTCGCACTCACCCTCGACGAGGAAGAAGACCTCGGTGCCCGGTCCGCCGCTGCGACATACTTTCTCAGACCGCACGATGCACATGGGCTTGAACAAAAACAGCGCATAGGACACAAAGCCCTTGAACGCGTCCTCCATGACCGTAATGAGCGGGATCGCAAAGAGTGACTCGCCTGCAACGAGTCGCGCGAGGTCGAATCGGAGACTCGGCGAGAGCTTGTCAAAGATCTGAGGTACGTACGTACGTACAGGCATACACGTCAGTCCGATTCGTTCTCTCGAGTGCCTTATAGTCGACTACATACTCTTATTCGTTCATACGTATACACACCTTTTGCTCTGGAAAAAGACTCGTGCATGTGATGTTGTGCTTGTAGTGCTGAACGACGAACATTGCGATGGTGGGATGGTGGAATGTTAGTCAAAACAAGCCAACGTATATACGGCAACCACGCATAGGGCCCTGAGACTCGCACGGGGCGACTTTGGACGCGCTACACACGCACACACAAACACACACACGTACAACTTTGACGATCGCGCACAGCCGCGCACTCGCAGCCGACTCGCGCAAGTAGTCCTTCATCTCGTTCAGCAGCAGCTTGTACTCGCGGTCGCTCGGATCAAAGTTCTGGATGAGGTCCATGACGGACGACACGATGTAGCCAAAGAACGTCGCGTTCACGACAATGAGCACGATCACGAGCGCGAGCTCGTAGACCGAGTAGAGGCTCGGGCGAATGTCGCCGTAGCCGACGGTCGTGAGTGTCGTGAACGCCCAGTACATCGCTGCGATGTAGCGATCGGCGAGCGGGACGCTCATTGAGCAGCTCTCATAGTTGTCTGTGACACTGCTGAACACGACGTCGCACCAGTTCGGGAGCGTGGCACTCTCGCTCGCGAGCATTGCGCCGTGAAATAGACACGCGTTCCAGTGGCAAAAGAGCAGCATCATGACCATGAGGCGCAAGAGGCGCTCGGCCCAAGGACTCACCTGGACGACGTCGCGGATCTTGCCAAACACGCGGCTGAGCTTGATGAGCCGCATGAGCTTGAGTAGCCGCACGATGCGTGTGAGCCGCAGCAACTTGGTCGCAAACAAGTTCACGTGACCGCTCGATGAGTCGTAGAACAAGCTGCATAGCGACGTGCCGAGTCGTCAGTGAGGACGCATTCAGTACACACCATCGCTATCCACAGCCATACATTTATACACGTACGCACCCAATGAGGGAGTCGAATGGGATCGTCGAAACGAGGTCCGGAATAAACCAACTACGCATGTACTTGCGCCGGATGACGCGTGGTTCGTGTATCAGCAGCTTTTCGTCGTTCACGTATGCGGTCCGGAACGTGATCGCAATGTCGAGCAGGAACAAGCTGTCCATCGCGAGCTCGAGCACGAACCAGCCGCCAACGGCGTCGTACGCAAACCCAAGGCGGAGCGGCACGACGACGATCGAGTACAGGATCGCGAGGCCGACGACAAACTGCCAGAGCACGACACCCGGCTCCTGCGGATGGAACACAAACGTGCCTTTGAGCATGAGCAGCTCGGCCGCAATGTTCTGCTGCACCGACACTTGGACAGTCGGGCTCCGAAGCTTCTCGACAATCGATTGGAGGTCACGTCGGATCGTGCTCGAGCGCTTCTGGAGCGTGTGCGGCGGGGCGGGGTGCGCGCTAGTAGGATTGGATCCGAACAAGTTGGTCTGACTGGATCCGGGCACGTTGGTCTGCTTGTGCTCAACACTTAGCTCCGAGTGGTCGTTGTCGGCGTACCGGCTGACGTGGTCGTCCTCGACGTCGGTGTGTCCGCTTGGAGCCACTGGAGCTGGAGCTGGAGTTGGAGCTGGAGTTGGAGCTGGAGTTGTCGGAGTTGAGTGATCGTTTGCGTGCGTCCCAGCAGCAGCCGCGTCGCTCGAGAGGTCGGCGAACGGGATCGTGTCCTGCTGCGCGAGCAGCGTCGTCTTGAACTTGGGTGTGATCACTGCTGCTGCTGGTGGTACCTCGCTCGTACGGGGCGATGCAGTCGTTACGGTCAGCGCACTAGTTGCGACCATGTTGGTCATGCTAGCAGTAGTAGCCAAGCCGCAAGCTGCAATGCTATCGCTTTCGGCTGGGCGTGGCGCCTCGTGCATCGCCGATGACTGCTGCGACAGCGGGTGCGCGAGCGAGAACGCCGCCATGACAGTCGACGTGCTCGCGACATCCGGGCTGTCGCCCTGCGTAAGCGGACGCGCGCTGCGCACCGACCGTCTCGAGCGCGCGTCCAAGTTGGCACTGAGAAAGAGGCGACGCGGCTCGGGTGTGCGGCCACGCGCACCGCCACGACCATCGCTGTCGTCGTCGTCGTCGTCGTCATCGTCGGGCGTGAACGGCGAGACGCGACTCAATCGCTTGTCCGAGAGGCCTTCGAGACTCCGTCGCACGCGCACCGACGTCTGGATCATCGCCGTTGCGACCGTGTGGTGCCGAAAGAGCGCGTACATGTCGTCGCCAGCCGCTGCACCCGAACGCCGGCGCAGCATCTCGGAGCTCGCACGCGCCGAGTCTTGAAAGTACTTGAGCACTTCGGGCCACCGCTCGCCTTGACACAGCAAACGATCATGAGAGTGTGTGAGTGTGAGAGTGAGCAACAGAGTGAGAGCGAGCGGACGGCCTCACGGACGACGACGTACTGATCTTCAGCACGGCCTCGCGCGACAGGAACGTGAGTTCACAGAACGACTTCGCGACGGCCGAGCACATGCGCACGCCGTTGCCGTGGTAGTGGTCGTACACTTCCATCTGTACGCAAGCGTGAGGTATGTCAGTGCGTCAGTCAGCCACAAAAGTACGTCAGAACCTACCCAATCGCTTAATCACCCAATCGACTACGGTAGATTGACCCACCTCGCCAAAGTGTTCACCGACTGCGTGCGTCGCGAGCTTGAGCTCGCGCTTGGCGCCCGGCACGGTGCGGCTCACGTAGACCTTGCCTTTGCGGAGGAAGAAGACGTGCGCTGCGATCTCGTGCTGCACGTACACAAACTCGTTCTTGAGCACCGAGAACGGCTGCATGATCATCACGATGTCGCTCACGAGGCTCTCGTGGCACGCCGTAAAATACTTGACGCTCGACACGAGCTTGGCGTACACGCTATGAATCTATTGGATTGAGAGAGGCACGCGACGCCAGAGTTCGAGTTTGGGGGAGGATGTGAGTGAGAATGCGCAGTTGTTAGCGCTGGCCTCCAACTCTGTCGACGCCGTCCATCCACATACAACCAACCACAGACATCCACACATACACAGGCATACACGCACCATCTCGTTGCGCAGCGCCGACGGGAGGCGCGCGAGGATGCGGCGCTCCTTGAATACCGAGTGGTTCTGGTAGTAGTACTCAAAGTGACCGCGGACTTTCTTGCTCATGTGCTTGGGGATCTGCCGCGACTGGATGTACTCCTTGACCATCGTCAAGCGCTTGTCGTAGAGCGCAGCCGTGACGTCGAGGTTCGTCACGAGCGTCGAGATCGTGCCCATGACGTACCCAAAGAACGACACGCCAATCGCCATGACCGCGACGTTTGTGAGTCGCTCTTCGTTGTTGGCTGCGACAATGTCGCCGTACCCGATCGTCGCCTATGACGCATCGTAGCATGTAGCACGTCGTCACAGACTGTAAGCGAGTGCGCGTGTATGTGTGTATGTCTGCAGCAGCACGGCTTGCGACTCGTCACCCCTACACATACACACTGACTCACCTACACGTACACAAACGCACCATCGTGACGATTGCCCAGTACATGGACGCGAGGTACAGCAGCAGGTCTTCGTCAGCAGGGTGCTCGTCGTCAAAGCCCATTGCGAGGATCCACGAATGATGGGGGTTTTGGATCCCGATGGCGTACCAGATGCACGCAACGATGTGCGCAAAGAAGAGCATACTGAGCGCGAGCTTGACGAGCGACACGGCGCTCTGGTTCGTCGTCACGGCGTCCTCGAGGCTCGAGAACATCGCGCCAAGGCGCCGTACGCGCGCGAGCTTGAAGAGCTTAAGCACCTTGAGTGACCGGAGCAATTTGGTCGACAGGAGCGCGTTCGACCCGCTCGCGTCGCTGCCGCCGTCGCCTGAGCTCACAAAGAGATCGAACTGCATGGTCGAGAAGAAGTCGACAAAAAACCAGCCGCGGACGTACTCGCGCGCGATCGCCCGCAAGCTGTACGTGAGGTCGCCGGACGGCAAGTAGATGCCCGTGACAAAGTTGAGCACAATGTCGACCGCGAACGACATGTCCATGAAGCTCTCGACGACGGCGAAGCCGCCATGGGCGTCGCGTCGAAAGCACACGCGGTACGGCACGATACACGTCGTGTAGACGACAAAAAGTGCAAGCAGGACGTCCCACAGTCGTTTCGGCGTCGACTCGGGGTTGACCATGAACCGCGGCACGCGCGGGCGGTAGAAGTGCCGCTTTGCCGGCGGTCCGACGTACGCTGGGATGTTGCGTCGGAGCGCACCCCAGAGCCGCCGCGCGGTCTTGGCGCGGTGCGACTGACCTGGCATCGATGACAGCATGCGCGTGGGACCGGCCATCGTTGTAGTGCGTGGTTGTGGACGAGTCGAAGCGGCCTGCTACGAGTCGCTCGTACGCTACGTCGAGTGAGCGAGGGAGGGAGAGATAGGGATGGGAGTGCGAGCTGCTGTGTGCTACAAGGAAGTCACTGCTAGACGCGTTGTCAGCTGCGCGGCATGCGCACAGACGAAGACACGCAGACACACGTACGCAGATATGTCCGTGCTCACGTGGCCATTCGAGCCGCAGACGACTCGACTTGTGAGCTGGTGAGTGAGCGACGCTTCGTTCATTAATATATCCGATATCATCCAATATTTTCAGATTATGTTAAGCAAATACATAGTATGTCGTACAAAATCGAAAATATGCAGGAGACGAGCATAAGCATACACTGAACTGCATATAAGAATAGACATCTTATCGTTGCCACCGGATGGCCAACAGGCCCACAGCCGTCATGGCGAGTAGTTGCTGCGCTTCGGTCGGGTACGCAGTGCAGCAGCTACAACTACCGATAAACGCACACGACGCGAGAAGGTCCATCACCACGATTGCTCTATTCGCTTTCGCCGCGCCATTTTACATCCTTCCAAGTTTTATTGCCTCCGCTTCTTTTGATCAAAGCCTTCCTGTAACACCTCCACAACCCTGCACTAGTCCATGGCCACCCTACCAAACATTTCAGCCTCAGTTTTGGCCCTCTGCCTACAGTTGACGGAAGATTGTAATGGGCCTAAGCCAATTACATGGAGGTTCGGTTGTGTGGTCCACACCACCTTCACACTTCAGGAATGACGGTTGCCAACCATCATCGGTGACTCGTCAGGACCCATGATCTGTCATGCAATGACGTCATGGAAGATTCCGGCACAGGCCGAGAGGGTAATCACCCTTGGTCGTAAACATGTGCGGAATGATGGTTCCTGCTCTTGGGGAACTGAATCGGTGACGCGGGTCGACGCGACACCGAGGTTCAAGTGAGAGGCGCGAGCCAATCACATCACGGGAATTTCCCACCTGGACTTCTAGTTCAAGGTCGGTGGGTTGAACCTCATAGGACCCCAAGGTTAAATATCACAGAAGTAGGTTATATTTGTAGGAGTAAGGTTTTACTGAGTAAAACCTCTAGGAGCCCTTAGGGTGCTTTAGGCAAGCAGAGCATTAGAGCCGCCGATAGCGGTAGGCAGCAGCAGGAACCAGCAGTTCATTTTAATTCAGTTGCAATTTTACCATCAAGCACACAAGTCGCCTCCGCTCCTCTCTCTCTCTCTGAGACCTTCGGCTCAAGACCAGCTCGGCCAAGGCAATCGGCTCTCCTAGCGAGAGTTCCCTTTGCCAAAGTCAGCGCTTCCTCAAGACACGGGATCAGTGCCGTCCAGCTGTTCGCTTACGCGATAAGCAGGACTGGCCTGAGTCCCATTACACCTGGTAGCACTTTGAGGGGTCCTTCCAACTCCTTCGTTGTGTGGGCAAGAGCCCTAACCAAGAGCCCAAGGAGATCAAGATGTCGTCGACTGCATCGATCGGACGGACGATGCTCGACAGGAACGACTATCCTCACCTGTCGGATGAAGAGTGGATGGCGTTCGCTCGGATGGTGGACACCATCGGCGAGGACAGCGTCTGCGCGATACTGACGACGTTCTCAGCGGACGAGCAGAAGAAGGTTGCGGTTCGGTACATGCATCAAGAGGTGATGCGTGCACATGCGCAGCCGGCAACTCCTTCTGCCGCGCGGCGGGTTCCACCGCTCAAGCTCGAGATCTCGACCTACCGAGGAGGCGAGAGCGATCCACTTTTACGCTGGTTCGTAGAGCTTGACACCGCCATCGA
>JAADWX010000956.1:0-12169 GCA_023336405.1 Globisporangium echinulatum | reverse complement strand
CTGATCGCCGACGCGCAGATCAACTGCGACGACGACGCGTGGAAGCATGGGCCACTCACACAGACGTACTGCGCCTCGAAAGCGCATGCTGCCGAGCGCGCCGCGACGCCGATGAGCGTCCCGTACATCATCTCGGCGCTCGCCTCGCCGTTCCTCGGCTTTGTCGTCGACCGCATTGGTTTGCGCGCACTGCTGACTGTCGTTGCGACCGTTGCGCTCATTGTTGCGCACTCGCTGCTGGCACTCACGCACGTAGCGCCACTCGCGCCGCTTGTGCTACAGGGGTTTGCGTATACGGCGTTCGCTGCTGTGCTATGGCCGTCAGTTCCGCTCGTTGTCGAGGAGCATCACATCGGCACTGGCTACGGCGTCCTCACAGCCGCAATGGTGCGCGTGTGTGTTGATGTGTGGATAAGTGTGGAACTGATCGATCTATCAGTCTGCTGAGAGAGATGAAGGACAAGTGACGTACTCACTGCTGTCTCGCTTTGATGTGTGTCGTCACTAGAACATCGGCCTCACGGTCTTCCCGATCGCAGTCGCGTCACTGTACGAGCGCACGAACCGATACATCCCGAACGTCGAGCTGTTCTTCGTCACGCTCGCGGCGATTGGACTGCTCGTTGTTATAGTGCTAAACGTGTACGACTCGAAGCACGACTGGGTGCTCAACCGGAGCTCCGTGTCGGTCGAGACACCATCGTCGTCGCCGACCGAGACGACATCGTTGCTGTTGTACACGAACTGACTGTTGTGCGAGTTGGGGCATTCGTACATACACATATAACTGCTTAGTCCATCCAGTAGATGCATCGATAGACGAACAGATCGATCGTAAAGTAGTCGAGCAATGACGTTGCCCTTGATGCACGCAAGTGAGAATCAGTCTTGTGCGCGTCTAGACTCAATGTGTACGAAGTAAATGGCATTTGCCATGCAGAGCAGTCATCACGTAGTGAGCGAGCATCTTGGCTTGCGTTCCAGACTACAAGAGTCCTCGCTGAGAGCACCACCGCACGCTCCGGCGCTCATGAGGCATGGGTCATTCAAGCAACGTCTCCGATGTGCTGGCATCCGGCTTTGGTGCACAATGTACCCATTTGCCATATGCGCTGTTGAAATAGAGCACTTTCGAATGCGACAGCAACCACAAGTGAAAATCAGAGCAACGTGTGGGGTGCAGCGACTCACGATGTCAGCGGATGGCGCGCAGCACGCTGCAGCGTGCGAGAGATGCCGCGCGCTCGCGAGTCCACACACACACATAAGGACGCACGTGCAGTGGATCCATCCCGTCAACGCTTGCCTGCGCCTCTAAGTGCCATCTCCAGTCGAGGTGATTTGTGCACGTAATGTCGAATTACTCGATAGATCAAGTGGACTGGAGACTCCAGGATATGGGACTCGAGCGCTTCATGACTTCGCTGCCCTGCGACGAAGCATGATGGCCATCAAGTTTAGGCACAACAGCAGCAGCAGCGTGCGTGTCAGCTATCTAGCGCATCCACTTTGTAGACGCTTGCCACAGAGCCTCAAGCCATCTCACTCAGCTTGCGACGTTAGAGAAATCAGGTCCATGATGAGCCACCTCGGTCGCCATGTCTGAGTGGCGCGCGTGTGCGCGTGCAGCGCCAGGAGTGACAGCAGCAGCGGGCACAAAGGGTGAGTGCGGATCGAGTCAACAAGTCAACTCCAGACTGACCGCACATCACATCTCGGCATCACACTGACAGTGCGCGCGCGTCGCTGCGACCATCACCACCCCGTACGCACAAACATACCTCGATGAACAACGACGACACGAACATGAGGCTGCATCAGCTCTTTGCGCCAGCGCAGCAGATCTCCGACAGCAGCAGCAGCAGCAATCGTGATGGCTTGGACCTGTGTATCGCCGCCTTGCCGGACGCGCTCCACTATCCGCAGCGTCTCGCTGGTCCGTGGACTCCGTCGTCGTCATTACGATCCGGCTGCCCTACCATTTCTACATCAACAACATCGACACCGCGAGCACCATCGTCGTCCACTCTGGCGTCAATCCACTCGCTCGACAGCTCGGAGCTCGAGCGCCATGCGATTAACCACGTCGCGCGCACATTCGCGCCGTCGCCCGTCGGCTTCCCATTGATGCTCGACACGGAAGGCGCGTTTGCGTACCCACAGCAGCATCAGCAGCAGTCGTATCCACTCTGGACTGACAGTGTAGTCGCATCAGTAGCTACTGAACTGACACCGCGTAGTCTACACCCCGACACACACGCGCCATTACCATCGCCAGTCGTGTATGCGAGTGCGCCGTCCCCATTACCATTGCCGGTGCTTTCACTACACCAAACGCCAGCGAAGCGCCGTATCACAGCGACACTGAACACGAGCATGCGCTGGATCAGCGCCAAAGAAGCGTCCAAGGCCGTGAACGACTACGCGCTGTTTGTGCAGAAGAAGCGCGCGCGCATGGACAAGAAGACGAGCGGCGGCCGCAACAAGAAGTACGTCTGCTCGTGCACGACGTGCAACTGGTTTGTGCGGCTCATCAAAGTCGCCAAGTCGGACAACTGGAAGATCTCGTCGATGCAGCTCACGCACACAAGCGACTGCACAGGTGAAGCGCAACCAAGTGCGCGGCAGCTCGCTGAGCTCAACTTGCTTCGCAGTCGGAGCCGCACTGCCGCAGCAGCAGCCGATAATATGAGTGGTAGCGATCGCTACGACGACACCACTGATACTAGTCCGAGTCCAGCGACGACCGACTTCTCGGCTGAAGGTGCGAGTCTCGGCGTCACAATCCCCATGCGCCTCGCGTACCGCGCCAAGAAGATCGTCGAAGCAACAACGTCGAACGCTGCAACGTCGATGCACACACTTGCACGTGGCGTGCGGGCGCTTCCAGGCCGCACGATACGCGAACAGGTCGCCGAGAGCTACCGCTTGCTCCCGAGCCTACTCCAACAGTTCTCGGAGCGCAATCCTGGCGCTGCTGTCGGCCTGCGCAAGGACGACTGTGGCCGCTTCGAAAGCGCGTTCGTGCTGCCGGCACCGCTTACCGACTTGCTCGCAACACTCCAGCGCGTGTTTGGGCTCGAACTCGTCCCATGTGGCTCTGCGACAAGTGACAGTGACAGTGCTGACACGACCGTGTCATCACCGCTCTACAACGGCTACTTCGTTGCGCTCATCGGCAAAGACGGCAACTTGGCACACCGCATCGTCGCATTTGGGCTCATCCGAGATCCGGGAGCCGACAACGTCGCGTGGTTCCTCCGGTCGCTCCGGACAGCCGGTCTAGAGCTCGGCGACGCGCCAGTCGTCGTTGCACGCCACATGGTTGGGGCACACACAGCGCTGCAGCGCGAGTTCCCACACGCACAGCTGACGCTTTGCGTCGACAGTCTTGTCGACGACATAGCGTACACAGTCGCACCAGCCGCTGCTGTCGCGGTCATCCAGCACCACGTGCAGCTCGCAGCGCTCGCCGAGACGCGCGAGACGTTCGACATGCACGTACACGCAATCGCACAGCACTGTCCAGCAGCCGCGCAGTTTGTTCGTGGGCTCGACCCAACAACGTGGGCGCTATACGCAAGTCGCAGCGTGAAGAAGTGCTTCTGGTTCGCGACGGGCTTCCGCACGTACATGCGCGACGCGCTCCAGATCGCAGTCCGCTGCGGCTCAAGCGATACTAGCAACGACGTGCTGCTGCTGCGCGGTATGCAGCTCAGCGACTTTGCGGCGATGGTGCCGCTCGAGATCGTCTACCACTTTCTACTGCGGTACGTCCACGTCGAGACGCAGCGCAGCGTCGCAGCTGTGGCCGCAGTGGCTGCAGCTACAACATCCGCAAGCGCGGTGCCAGCGCACGTGCAGCTCACACCGGAGGCCGAGCGGCTCTTTCAGCGCGAGATCTTCGAGTCGGCGTTCCTAAGCGTGTGCGTGTCGCCTGACGACCCGGCGATAGTGCTCGTGACGGCCAAAAGCGGCAGCACGTGCCGCATGCACCTGGCTGAGTCGCAGTGCGCGTGCGCGACGATGTACCAGCTCGGGATTCCGTGCCGCCACTTGATCGCTGCCGCACGTGCGTTCAAAGGTGAGCGAGCGGTGCGCACCGAGTGTGACAAGATCTACACGCTCGACGTGTACCAGCGTGGCGTGCAGCGTCCGCGCGCACTCGAGGACCGCATGCCTGCGCTCAGCGAGCTGAACCGCGACGCGAGCATCTACCCCGCGCCAGTCGACGGCAGCGCAGACGCCAATGTCTCTGTGCGTGCGTCTGTTGGCAGCGACAGTAGCAGCGTTGCGAGTCGCACCAATAGTAGACGGAGACCGAGTGGTGCGGTGCGTCAGGGTTCAGCTGTGTCGTTGTCGTCTCCAGCGCCTGCGTCGGAGGCGTGACGGAAGTCGCTTGCCACTCAGCTAGGAGCTCTTGGCTTGACGCTGTTGTGTGACGATTGGGAGTGGATATAGCAAAAACATACAGCATGATAGTGTCGAAAAGCGGCATTTGTTTTGCGATGCGACACCACCAAAACGCACCACCAGAGCGAGCAAGAAGTGTGAGCACGCGCCCTGCAAGATGTGCCTGTGCAAGTGCACGAGTATGCGAGCCCGACCAATTGGAACGGCGTCGTTACGAGGTCCACGTAGACACAGGTAGCATGCAGCGCTTGAGCACAGCAGCAAACTAGTCCCACGCACACGTGCGATTCCAGCATGGCCCGATACAAACAACAGCAAGCTGGTGCGTATCTACCACACACGACCCACACCACCAAAATCGACATCTCTACCATCTGTATTGCATATGATATACTTTATAATTGTATGTTGTAATCGAAAACATGTGTTACAGTTCGCTGCATGCTAAGCAATTAGCTATCCGCATACTCGCAATTGTATACTTTCTTCGCGTGCGGCTCCTGCTCGTTCTTCTCCCCTCTCTTCTGGTCTGGTGGTTTCTTTGCCGCGCGCCGTGAGCCGCTCGTTCACTCTCGGCTCAATTGAATTCGTGGTCCGCATCCCCCAGACCCGGTCGTGATCGTGATGCTGTCGAAGGCGCTGCTCCGCCCCACCTCGCTCCCGGCCAAGGGCCTGCTCGCGCGCGCGCAGTCGTCCGCGGCGCTCCAATACCCGTCGTACGTGCTGAACGCGCCGGCGACCGAGGTCACGACGCTGCCGAACGGCCTCCGTGTCGCGTCCGAGGGTTCGCACGGCGAGACGGCGACGATCGGCGTCTGGATCGGCGCGGGCTCGCGCTACGAGACGGCGCAGAACAACGGCGCCGCGCACTTCCTCGAGCACATGGCGTTCAAGGGCACGGCGAAGCGCACGCAGCAGCAGCTCGAGCTCGAGATCGAGAACATGGGCGGCCACCTCAACGCGTACACGTCGCGCGAGCAGACCGTGTACTACGCCAAGGTGTTCAAGAAGGACGTGCCGCGCGCGGTCGACATCCTCTCGGACATTCTGCAAAACTCGAAGCTCGACGAAGCTGCGATCGAGCGCGAGCGCGATGTCATCTTGCGCGAGATGGAGGAGGTCAACAAGCAGCAGGAGGAGGTTATCTTTGACCGCCTCCACGAGACTGCGTTCATGGGCAACGGCCTCGGCCGCACGATCCTCGGCCCGATCGAGAACGTACGTTGTGTTGTATAGTGTTGTGGTGTACCTAGTCCTCGCACTCACGCACTCTGATGGACCGCGCATACAGATCCGCAACCTGAAGAAGGCGGACCTCCAGGACTACATTGCGACGCACTACACGGCGCCGCGCATGGTCGTTGCTGGCGCTGGCGCCGTTGAGCACGCGCAGCTCGTCGACCTCGCGTCGAACGCGTTCGGCACGCTCCCGACGCAGCCGAAGGTCGCGCCAACGCTCGCGCCCGTGCGGTTCGTGGGCTCGGACGTGCGCATCAAGGACGACGCCGCACCAGTCGCGCACATGGCGATCGCATTCGAAGGCTTTAGCTGGACGAGCGAGCACGCGTTCCCACTGCTCATCATGCAGACGTTGCTCGGCTCGTGGGACCGTACGAGCGGCGCCGGCATCAACATGTCGAGCAAGCTCGGGCAAGTCGTTGCCGAGAAGGAGCTCGCGCACTCGTTCATGGCGTTCAACACGTGCTACCAGGACACGGGTCTCTTTGGCGTCTACGCGGTCGCGGACCAGTACACGCTGAATGACCTCACGTGGTACACGATGGAAGCGCTCGTGCGCCTCGTGCACAAGACGTCGGACGAAGAAGTCGCGCTCGCGAAGACGCAGCTCAAGGCGAACATGCTCATGCAGCTCGACGGCTCGTCGCCGATCTGCGAGGACATTGGCCGCCAGCTCCTGACGTACGGCCGCCGCTTGACACCGGCCGAGATCTTTGCGCGCATTGACGCTGTTGACGCGGCCGCCGTGCGCAACGCGGCCGACCAGGTCATCAACGACAAGGAGCACGCGCTTGCCGCGACCGGTCCGATCCACGAACTCCCGGACTACAACTTTATCCGCCGCCGCTCGTACTGGCTCCGGTACTAAGGTGCTGGGCCAGTCGCAATGACGATGTTGACGATGTTGACGATGGTCAATAGATGGGACGGACGCGCGGGCGACCGCATGCCTGCCCGCTGTCTGCGAGCGAGTGCATTGGATGGCGCGCATTGACGCAAAGCGTGCACGTAGCTGTTGGCGGCGCTCGAATGGAAAGTACAACACCGATGTGCCATCTTGTTGATGATCTACTGATCTGATATATTACCTGATTTGATGGTCGTCTGAATTGATAATTGTCTTATTTGATGGTCGTCTAAATTGATTGTCCTTTGAAATTCTCATGATCTGACAAACCCATGATCTGATGCGCTCTGCGTTATCAGATCCCTTGACTACACATGGACACATGACACTGATCGCAGTAGTTTGCATCGTTGAGCAGCGCGGACCTGCACTTTGCGCACTGAACAACCGCGACTCGCGTGTCGCGACCGCCGCATGTCAACACACGAGCTGTCGCAAAGCGTCGTGCTCATGTGCTGCTGTGACGTACACATCATGCCGCTCTGACGACACATCTCGGCGTCAGTCAGTCACGATCCGAGCCGCTCGTCCTCAGCGCTATTTCAAGTTTCAAAGCTACTGATCCATTTGAGGATCGCATGCAGCATCCCATCGACCAAGCGCTGCCCGACCCAGACGAGACCAGCGTAGAGCTCAGTTCGCTTTCCTCGGCACAAGGCACGAAGTGTCTTCACAGTCAGCCACTACCGCACGTACTCTCTCAAGCAGCACCGAGGCACCATGGACGCTGTTGGGATTGACGAGTTTGGCCGCGAGCACTTTGTCGTCGACGCAGCACCAGGTCGCCTCTGCATGACGCTCGGTGAGACCGAGACCGGTGCAGTCGTCGTGCGCGGCCACAAGGAGCTCACATCCGAGATGCTCGTCGCGTGGGACGACGCGGACCGAAAGCGCTTGCTCCGTATGCGGGAGGTCGTTGCAGTCGGCGACCGACTCGTTGCGATCGAGGGCGACGACGTTGTGCACTGCAGTCTCAGTGAGGTGAGCGCGCGGCTCGGAAAGCTCGCGGCCAAGACGCGGCGCCTGACGTTCGCGCGGTACTACGCGTCGCCGTTCGACGGCACGCCGTTCGACGTCGAGAAGCTCGTGCTCGTGCACGCACCGCGTGGACCGCTTGGACTGCGCATGAGCGAGTCGTGGCGCCACGGCGCAGTCGTCGACGGCTTCCAGCCGCTGCCCGATGGCTCGACGAGCAAGCTCGCGCGCGACCCACGCATCCACTGCGGTTGCCGCATCGTGCGCGTGAACGGCCGCGACGTCTCGACCGCCACGCGGGACGAAGCAGTAGAAACGCTTGCAGCGCTCAAGGACGACGAGAAGGAACTGATCGTCTATCGCGCAGCGCCGGCAACGTGCTACGCGCTCCTGCAGGTCGAGCTGAGTGCAGCAGATGCAGCAGTGTCAGACATTGTCTTTGACGACGCCGAGACGTGCAAGTGCGTCGTCGTCGCAGCGCCTGGAACACCCTCGCTCCAGCCTGGCGACGTGCTCGCGAGCGTAAACGGCGTCGATGTGACATGGATGCGACGCGTCGACGCGCTCGATGTGCTGCGTGCTGCTGTGTGGCCGCGCGTGCTGCACTTGTACCGCGTCGCGGTTGCAGCGCTGCCCGAGTGCCAGCGGCTCTGTATCGAGTCAGGGCCGCTCGGACTCCACCTCGACAGCTCGCGGCCTGACTGCGCAGCTATCACGGGCTTTACAAACGCAGCTGACGCTGCACAACCGGCGTTTGCGAGCTGCGCAGCGTTCGTACCGGGCAGCCGCATCGTCGCGATCAACCAGCTGAGCGTCGTGCACGAGTCGCTCGCAGCCGTCACGACGCTACTTGTCAAGCTCTCGGGCGCACGCAAGGACATTCTACTCGCAAACGAGCCGCTTGCGCGCGCACTACAGCGGCGTGAGCCGCTCACGCGTGTGCACGTCGCGCCAGGGCCGCTCGGTGTCCACTTTGACAGCGCGCAGCCCGACGAGGCGCGCGTCGCTGGGTTCTACGCGCTGTCTGACGGCCAGCCGGGCGACCTCGAGCGCAGCGGCCGCGTTGTAGTCGGCGCACTGCTCATCGGCATCAACGGCCTAAACGTGTCGTGCCTCACGCTTGCGCAGGTCACGGCGCTGCTCCAGAAGCTCCGTGACGCGCCGAAGGAGCTCGAACTCTGCGCGTCTGACAGCGACGCAGCAAGCGCCAAGGTCGTGCACGTGCGCGTGCCACCGGGACCGCTCGGTCTCAGCCTCAAGAGTAGTATCTCGAACAAAGTGATCGTTGAGCGGCTCAACGCCGACCCGGCGCTCGGTCCGACCTTCGTGCGCGATCACGGCGGCGTCGTCCCAGGCTCACAGGTGCTTGCGATCGACGGCTTGAGCGTTGCAGCGCTCGAGCTCGCCGACGTCACGCAGCTGCTGCGCACGCTCGCAGCTGCCGCCAAGACGATCACGTTCAGTACAACCGCCGCAGCATACGCTGCGATGGTCAGTGTGCCACGCACCGACTCGAGTCGCCGGAGCGTCGAAGTGACGCGCTCACCACTCGGCATCGCGTTCGACCCGACCGAGACGCAGCGTGCGATTGTCTGTGCGTTTGACGCAGCTGCGACCGAGCTGAGCGAGCACGATGTGCCGATCGGGAGCCGCCTCGTCGCGATCGACGACGTTGACGTGCGCGCACTCGACGTCGCGCAGATCGCGCGTGTGCTCCAGGACCTTGCAGCATCACCCAAGACGCTCGTGTTTGACACTCCATGCGCGCCACTGATTGCCGAAGCTGGTGACAGCGCATCTACGCAAGTGCGCTTTAACGTCCCCGCGACAGCGTCGAGCAGATCCGAGTTGTCGGTGCCATCTCCGCTGCAGCGCCGCGACACTGCTGACGCTGTACCCGACAGCGGCGCTATGCAGACTCCGCCACAGCAGGTGCGTCCATTGATGTCGCGTGGCTCGCTCGGTCTCTCGCTTGGACTTACACTCACATGTTGTGTGGATACAGAGCGACTCGATGTCGCATGCGCCAGCTCCGATTGCAGTCCCGGCGCCTCTGCAGCTCGCGTCGCTGTCGATCAAGCCACTCGAAGTACTCAAGTCGATGGCGCTCACAGATTCGTCCAAGACGGTGCGCACCACTACAACAGCGGTTGATGCGTCACTGCTGGGGTGTTACTTCATGGCTACGGCGTCAAAAGTGCTTACGCAGTGTCTTTGCGTCTAGCAGCTCGATCAGAAGCCGTTGCAGCAGCAAGTCACGAGCACGCCACCCAAGACCGAGTTCATGATCAACATGGTGCGTATGAGCGCAAGTGTGGGCGTGTAAAGCATGCGATCATTTGCGACTCACGCTCCGCGTTGTCTCCCTACGGCGCGCTGCTGCTGCCGCAGGCGTCATGGACAGGCTCACGGTCGCTATTTCGCTTGACAGTCGACATTGCAGGCGCATCGCTCCAGATCGTGTCGGCCAAGGCGCCAACGTCTCCGCGTGTCGGCAGCAAGAGCAGCGGTACGACCGTACTCTTCAGCGACATCACGTCGCTCGGGTTTGGCAAGAAAGGCGAGAACACGAGCAGCAGTGGTAGCGCACCGCTCGCGATCGGCGTCGTAAAGAGCAAGAAGCCGATTGAGTTCGACATGCGCTCGCGCGAGGAGCGACAGGAGCTCTGTGCACTACTCACGACGCTCGTGCCAGCTTTGAACAGCAGTAGTGACAACAGCAGCACCGAGTAAGAGTGAGTGCATTGCATACTCTATGAACGATACACACCTTTGTACGTGTTGCGCTACGTCTTGTCAAGAGTTTGTGGGATAGTCGTGTGTCGACGCAATTCGCCTGTTGCTGGAGTACAGAGTATTCTGCAATAATTACAAATACGCACACATACAAATATACTGTGTGAACGAATCGACTTGAATAATGTAGTCAAAATGTCGCCTCGAATTGTGCACCCTGAGTGCTACACACTTGCACGAGTTGCTGCACCATAGTCGTGGTGCGTCATTAGCAGCAATGGCGCGTGCAAGCGAGCGGATCGAGTTCGTCGGCGTCTTTGCTGGCGACGATAGCGATGCAGGCGAGGACACGCCTGTGGGGTTCCGCGACGGTCTGTGTGCCACTGCGCCTCGGAAGCGCGGCACCACAGCGGTCGAGGGCGAGGCCACGCTGCGCGACAGCCAGGCGACACAAGCGCAGACCGAGGCCGCGACTGAGCTCGTGACGCAGGTCGCGGACGACACGACTGCACCGCCAGTGTTTGTGTACGCGCCAACGTCGCTCGGCGACGTCAAGGGCAGCTACTTTCGCCAGTACCAGCAGCCACCGGCAGAAGAAATTGATGAAGACGAGACGCAGATCATCATGTCCCTGTCGCAAGACCAGTTTGGTACGTAGCTATCCGATACGAATGAATGGCTGTGCGTATCCGGTCACTCATACTGCTGTTGATTGCGATGACTGGGTGCGCGGGCGCTTATATAGGGCTGCGCGCAATGCGTGTGGCAGCACAGCGCAAGATCGACGAAGAGGAGTTCGCAGTCGCCAAACCGACGCCGCCAGCGCTCGACGTGATCCACAGCGCGAGCGAGGACGACGGCGCCGACTCGGACATGTCAGACGACATGCTTGCGCACGACGGACCGCACGACAGTATCTCGGCGCTTGCTGCGAGTCTCCAGCAGCAGGACGCTGACGCTGACGAGCCAACCAAGAAGCGCGCGTCGGCGCACGTGTACCGACCGCGGACGCATTTCCGGCACGCGCCGACGTTCTCGGTTGATGTCGATGCTGACGCGAGCAGCAGCGGCGCAGAGACTGAAGTCGAGGCCGAGCCAGAGAGTCGTTCAGACGCTGTCAAACAGGCGAGTGCGGTCGACCTTGTGGAGCCGAAACCAATGAGGCAGCAAACAGCAGACGCGTCGACTGCGAGCGAGCGCGAGCCTGAGAGCGCAGCGCCGATGACGTCGCGCAAGCCATTTCGACTCGCGAGCAGCAGCAGCAGCAACTCGCTCCTGCGTCGCATGTCGGAGCGCAGCGACTCGACTGCGAGTGATTCGACAGCCGCTGATGGCGACGCGTCAGAAGCAGCAGCGGACCCGAACACAGCTGAACCAGCAGCCCATGACCGATCGAGCAGCCACAAGAATGGGTCCATTTCGAACACAAGCGATTCAGTGGATGCGAACGCGCGCGTGCGCAGCAGCAGCTCACACATAACGCGACTGCCACCGTCCGCTAGCCCAACAGACGCTGCAGCTCTAACAACTACGAACGGTCGGAAGCGCAAGCTCACAGGTGCGACGACGGTCGCCACAGCACTGCCAGTTGCACCACGCGAGATCCGCATCGTGCTCACGGGGATCGAGCCAACGCCGAGCGTGCGCAAGAAGATCCGCGCACTCGGAAGCAACGCAGCATACGAAGACGACGTCGAGCGCGCGACGCACATTGTCGCCCCGCACGGTCAGCTCAAGCGCACGGTCAAGCTGCTCTGTGGCATCTCGCGCTGCGACCACATCGTCGACGCCAAGTGGCTCGACGACTCGGCTCGCGCCGGTGCGCCGCTGCGCGAGCAGGACTACTGTCTGCTCGACCCTGCCGCGCAGACCAAGTGGCGCTTTGACTTGCACAAGACG
>JAADWX010000955.1:0-12171 GCA_023336405.1 Globisporangium echinulatum | reverse complement strand
GAGAATAGCATGAGATGAGTGAAGTAGACTTCCATGTAAGCAAGTCTTTTGGTCAGAGCACAGTGTACACCGAACAAGCAACTGACTTGGACTCGGCAAAGAGGACCACAGCTGAACAATGTCGTAGAATGTGCGTCAGTGGCTCGACGCTGAGTATGACATCCATCCGTTCGTTGGTACTACGTAGTACAGACTTCGTTAAACTCCAGAGTTGGCTCGTATGTCATGCGTTGGAGTAGCCCTAGACTCCAGGCCAAAATGATCGAAATACTTGCGTTTGCTATCGTAACTGGAACGAATGGGAGCTGTAGCGTGCTATTTAGATCTGATATCTTTGCGTGAAAGAGCAGTTAACGAACCTGACCACGCTTCAACATTCGCAGTCGAACCATATACTTATATACAAATGACTGGTTTTGGTAGATGTTCGCGGTATTCGATTCACAAGTGCGTCGCTATTATGCCGCTTCTGTCATTTGCCAGCATTGGCACCGGCGCCGCCAACTTGATCGTGCTTGCAATGGAGCACTGCGCAAATACTGTAAGTTCGTCCTGAGTTACTGTTGCCTGCCTTGAAGTCGCTTCTCAAGTTGATGCTATGCTTGCCTCATAGTGGCCCTTATCATGTCTTTGTTTCCGCTCTCATGGGACTAAATAGTTTCATCGAATCGAAGATCAGAGCGAAGCTTTTTCGTGCGAATAGTGTCGAAGATGTACAAAATCCGCAGCGAAGACAGATTTGTACATAATTTGCTTTCTCCAAGTCCGATGTGGCATGTAGAAGCAGGGCTGAAGAAACCAGCTAACAGTACAATATATACCGGTTGAAGCGACTTCCGCTCCGTCTTTATTCAACCATTAAAGCCGTTTAATCGACTTCAAACAATGGACGCTATAATTCAAAAACATGGGTAGATTGACGTTCCGTTCCGCTTCTTGTGTGAACACTTGGTAAATCTGCTATAGATCTCATTTGTTCAACCCTGTGATCCTACTACGATTTCAGGATGAAATACAGGGTTTTGTCGCAAAAATGACTGCAGTCGCAAATCTTATGTATACGGTACTAGTATGCGATTAGCAACATGCTGACTCCCCTATTTTATAAGATAGCAATGCACATATATCACACAATGAAAGGATATCACAATACACACGGTCTGTACATTGACAACACAGTACATATGCGTTTATGACTAACGCACTTACTAGTACCCGCTACTGTTTGGTTCATCGATCCAGACCAGTTGTCCGATACCATGCCCACAACAACCAACCGATTACAATTTTTGAATCACGGTTAGTTGCTGAAGTGAAGGGGTTCAGGCTAGAAAACGCAAAGAACTGTAGTTGCTGAAACGACTTCTAAATTCCTCCAAACTAATTGTCGTCAGTACGAAGGCAAGCAATGAACATACTTTTTTATGTTGATCATACATACTAGTACCCTCTACTGTTGGGTTCACGGCTATCAACCATGCATCATTTCATCTCACTCATCTTGCACTCGCCGACTCTACTCGCATTCTTCAACTACTCTCATTCTTCAACTCGCCACTTCGCCGGCAAGACGATCAAGACAACCCACCGCTTCGCTATTGGCCAACACAATACATCCACAATATGTGACTCGATTCTCTCTCGCGAAAAATTATGTACATCAGTTAGCATATCTAGAACATGCTTAACATTATAAATACAATGATATGCATACGTTCCACCAAATCAGAGAAATTAGAACGATAAATACGATTCAGGGCTTTGTTCCACTCTCGCGGGCCTAAATGCTAGTATTTTCCTTCAATCGCCTTGCCGAAACGCAAAGCTGGTCTAACCGATTTGTGTTTATCTGCTTCCTACAAATCATACGAGGCATAACAACGCTAATTCATACGTTCGGTTAATGAAATACGCACAACCGTACGGTTCACTTGATGTAAAAAAACTAACGTGGGAGGGTGTTTTTTGGTTCTACTGTAGCGTCACGGATGGACAATTGGGGCAAATTATACAAATTAAATTATAATGATATGTCGCATATAAAACTTGCACGGTTTTTGTTCGAGCCTATTTCACCTTATCCCCATCAGAGTCAAACAGAGACGGCATAAACATCAGCACACGATGTCAACGTCACTATCGCGAACTGATGCTTGACTTGCCACACGTTTGACCCAACACTCGCTCGCCGCTTGTAATGAGTAGCAGCGCTTCGTTCTGCTGTAGTTGTAGCTATCCTATCATATACACACGACTGGATACCGTTGCCCATGTCATCGACTCCACGCTCGCTCACGACAGCAGCGCCAGCATTATCACCTCCGACAGCAGTAGGTTTGCTTGCGAACGCAATGCGCTCGAACGACAATGTGACCGCCGACATCGAGATACACTTGACATATTCTGCTTGTCTGTTGTGTTTCAAGTGATATCGCGACAGCTCGCACCCACAGTACATCAAACTCACAGCTATCGGTTGTGCGCAGTTGGCTCAACCGGTTGTTCGTTCTGTTTGTAATTATCGTTTTATATTCAAGTCGGTAAATACACAATAACTAAATGGCCCCATTTGCATGATGCAATCGTTTTTTGGTTCATTTGTTGAATACCCTGCACGGAGTGCGTTGTCAAGAAAAAGCACGGAGTGTGTAAAGAAATGAATTACGCGTAACAACCACTTGTCAACATCGATCCATTTCATAGCATTTGATTTTTTATGTTGGTGCACTTTGATCTTGTAATAAAGCATCATTAACGTGGCCTGTACTCGCACTCCACGTGTAGCGCGACGTATTGTATGGCAAGCACAGTTTTTCACTTTCTTATATCTTCGCTGTAGCTGACGTGTTACGTTCTGTTCTACGCGGTCCGCTTGATTTCACAACTCTTTCTCGACGCGGCGTTCGTCAGCGACGATTGTATTGACACATACCACCTTGGTATTTTGCCGTTCACTTCAGCTTTCCATATAAGCTCTCGATGTGGTTGTCAGTGTACGTGCGAAACAGTGGGAGCTTGGCGCGCTTCGCCTGTAGATCTCCCTCTGCGCAAAGTTCTCCCTATGCGCAAAAAGCAATGTTGTGCACTGTGTTGCCAACATAGATGTTGTCTTCCGGCGAGATGCGCGTGGACTCAGTGTGTGTGACGTCAGGTCGAGCCACTTGAACACGTGAAAATGACAGGTCAGATCACAAAAACGCGGGAAATACAACTCGAGAACATTGATCCGATCGAAATTCATGTTCTCCATCACGAAGAAAACGTCGAATTCTGCTGTAAAATTCGGCCTTGGTGAAGTAGTCGCGTTCAATGTGCTAATCGCTGTTCGTCCCGAACAGGCTGCACTACACAGCACTCGCCCCTCGCCGTACATATCGATTGTCATCAGCTATCACAGCTGGTAATTGTACCCCCACACGAGACCACACGAACGCATGGCCCAATATGGAGATAGCGGACAAAAACAAGGATACATGATAAAACATGGACATACATGGTCAAACATGGACATACATGTACAAACACAAGATACACCTAGCCAATTCACACAAATCAAACAACGACTGTTAGCATCGCTGTGACAGCCACATGTAAGTGGTACCAGTTGCATTTGTGATAGCTATCAACCATTACAAGCGCTCAGAGAACCGCACGCACATTCGTTTTGCGCTTCACGCGCGACGTAATCAAGATCGAGCCTGTCTCTGTGTTCACCAACTCACTGACTGTGGCGGAAGTGCTGTCATCGGCGATAACATACTTTGCGATCGCCGCCGCTATCGCGTCGTCGTCGTAAAATTGTCGTGGGCACGCTTAGTTTTGAGTCGATGAGGTTGTCCACGTTTATTACGATATTCTCACCTTGCTGAAGTTGGAAGTCGTGAATGCTCGATCTCTTGGCGCCACTCTTCGTCGTCGCCACCAGAGTAGCTTTGGTATTAGCATGTTCAACGCAGCTCGACGCAGGGTTCGTGTTGCGCACTGCTTCGTTCAAGGGTTGGTTTCGCTAGAACTTCGCATTCTTCATGTAAAGTCGCACTTCTCACTCGTCGTCCTTTTTTACAAATTGCACAACGGATCTGAATTGGCACTGAGTTGCACGGAATTTCCGAACAGGGCTTTTGTCTTGATTGACTCTTGTGGCACCATGTGTGTGCATATTCAGGTGCGACGATAAACCACAACTCCGTAGCACAAACACTACAGATGTACCTCATTATGCGATCGTCGTATTTGTCAGTTGGATGTTTCTGAGCGTGCACTGGACGCCGTCCTGCACGCAAATGTCCTGCATCATGCGGGCCAGTTACACCGCAAAGCAGGTCGATTAGTCGTCGTGTCACTCGCTCAGAGGGTTGGCGTGCAGAGCGTGTCCATTACCTGGACGCTACATGCCCCGGTGCGTGTCGCTTGCCGACATGGTCGTTTGCGCGGCTCGTGGACGGGATTCCAAAATTTATGACGTCGATATGACGTTTTCTTCTCCGTTGCGTGTCAGGAAAGCGCCTGTGAGTTGTGAGCTTAAGTCTCGGCCAGAGCAACGACGAAGGATATTCGCCCAGCGCGTGCCAGTTGATGCCTCACAAAGAAGATCCGTCAAGATCCTAGAAGATTCAATCGTCGTTTCTACTCCTACCGCCGAGCACGAAAGCTGGGCCGATTGGGACTGAATACATGGACAAAATGTCCAAATTTATTCGAGTCCAAGAATAAATACCTTGTGTGTCGAGGAACACGACGCTATCGAAAGACTGTGCGATCGGCAGAACGTGCATGAGTCGTAAGAAACATTTCAGTTTACGTACATATGCACGCACGACGCAGCACCGACCAGTGACATCTATGTCACATTCGTTACACAGGCTACCCATTTCCGCTTTAATGCTCAACTGAAGCCGCAGAATGGCTCCTTACCGTTAACCACGGTGCATACCTCCATAACCATCCCTTTTCCGCTGATTACTACCTCATCTACCATAATTATCCTTTATTCGCTGAGTACCACAACCATCCTGCTCCGCTGAGTACTACCACACCTACTGCAGTAGGCGTGGTGTCAATAACCAATCTCACGCCGTGAACGTAAAGGTGACGATCTAGATAGGAACGAAGTGTGTTCGTATCTTCTATTATGTGTGCTCGTATCTTCTATTATTTGCTTGAGCCCGGTAACAACATCATTCACAAGGACGTCGACATCCTTGTTGAGAAGCATCGACCACAGACTAAGGGCGACGACGATACGGCTGTTGTCGCGCGAATCCTTGAGAAAGCGAGACAATGAGAAACGTGAACGTCGTGATCTCACTCAGCCTGCGGCACATTCAAATGTGCACCATGTTGATGAATTACGAGTTTGGCAATGTGCACCAGGTGCAGCAGTAGTTGTTTGAAACGAACGGGAACTGGTCCACACCGGCTTGCGCTCGATCGCTTCGTGCAATCCATTCCAAGTGCCGAAAAACGTCATCGCGTCATCACGGTGAACAAAGATTTGGCGGTAATCCGCGTAATGAAGTAGTACTCCCCGGACACTCAGGTCTTGACCTGCGTACTACACGTGCTGATGTGACCGAAACCTGTGGCTCACCAACAGTGAACCCTGTCGCATCCCGGTGATCAAATTCGATCTATAACTTTGTTGTCTCGTGTACTCCCATTTGAAGGATATTTCGCGAGACGCCCTTGTTGCCCGTTGCGAACTCAGGTCACCTCATTTTGCGAGTATATGCAGGCAATGCACAAGCGTGAGCACCTACAGCACGTTTGCAACCCCACCATCGCCTTGTCGGAATGCTTACAGGCGATCATATCTCCGAGGTGCATCGCAAGAACGATTACACGTACCGCAAACTCATGTGACGTGAACCACAACTACTACGACGACGAGATGTCTGCTGTGTTGAATTGCTCTCCACACACGTTGTCGCCTATTATGTCGCGCAAGAGTACATAATTGAACTCAATGCAACACCGTATTGCGAAATCACAGGGTCTCGTCGTTTATGAGTAACCACACCAACACCTTGTCAGAATGCTTAAAAGCGACCTGCAACTTCAAGCGGCACTATGAGAACGATTACACGTACCGGAAATCGAGAAATGACCGTGACGTGTACTTTAACTACTGCGTCGAGGAGATGTTGAAGTGCTCCACACACAGGATGTCGCCTTTTCTTCCGTGCAAAAGTACTTAATTGCGCTCAACAACTACAACTCGTAATTTGTGGACGGAGAGAACGAATCACAAGTCGTATGAAGACCCACGCCGAGTGCACAAACACATGGGCGTGCGATTTTCCCTTTGCCTCGTCCATGAAGCTACCTTGCGCGCATGCGATGGCAGCACGCAAGAATTTGGGCATGGGCTCCATCATCCCAGTGACGCTCGTCGATGCGTTGTACATGTGCCGTCTAAATGTCGTTGAAGTACCGTCCATGTGCCTGCGAATTTGTGACAACACAACCAATTCAAACCGCCCCAATCCTGAAGTTATTCATTGATAGTTTTATGAATGACCATGTACCTCGCAAACCTAAGCACATATGACTGGGCTGATATACATCTATATTGAAACCTCCGCTCCACGCAAGCCATGCACCTCCAATGAACGATACATAGAGGCTATACGTGCAACAAACAAGATCTGTACCGAATTCACTGACGTCGTCGACGACGACGACTTTGGGTTCGATGGACCGCCCAAGTTCATTGACCAAACATGGAGGTATATGCGACAGCGCAAGGGATTCTGTGTCGAGAGCGCAGATGTGCCCGATGTTGAGCCGTCTTGGACGCACAGTTTGTCCTCCGACAATATTGAAAGCGTGTCGCTGCTGGACACGACAGCAGTTACACAGCCTGAACGTATACACCTGACGTCGCAACTTGTCACTCAACCGATTGCGACACTTGCTCGTGATCCTAATGTCAAAGGCGATGATGATGACGAAAGTTACATATACGACAGCGACAACGAGGCAAAATGCGATGTAGATCTCCATACTTCAGGCGACACTCCAACTCTACCCTCTTATGAAGACTGAGGCGACAGCGACGTCAAGACAGGACGGCCACCTGTTGATCTCAAGGCCCAAGTATCAGGTGCTAGAAAGAGCCGCGCCTGTTTCAATGACGAGGAGCATCATAGTGGGGAATCGCGTGTATGGTTTTAATAGCAGCTTGTTCAGTTCTTCGATCGTGAGAATCCGACTCCAGCAGAGACGCATGCACGTCAGTCGACCATCCTGACGCGATTCAGCAGACATTATAAGAGCAAGTTTGTGTTTAAGACGATATGCGATCCAGTTGTGAACTCCTACGTTATATACTTTGGCCGAGCGGCTTTAAGACGGCAGTGCTTATTCTCCCTCTTGTAATTGTAGCTGAGAACGCCATTGCCATAAAAAATTGAGCAGGCAATTCAAAAACCCAGGTGGAAGCTGCTTCCAACACTCTTATCAATGATGTCGCGATCACCGGCGCCCGCATGTTGACTCATCAGAGATCGAGGCGATGGTGCGCATTTCCAATTTTGAGCAAGGCGTGGATCAAAATTGTAAGCCTGTAGCTGGCCGTGCATCCGTCCAAACTGTGAGGAGACTAAGATCTGGTTGACCACCTGTCGTCCAAGATGACAACGACTATCACAATTACATGGTGAACAAATTGGCGCCATGACATACGACGCCAACTCGCACTGGTGCGACATCGTCATCACGGCCGAGTGCCGGGTTTTGTGCTATAACAACATGAACAGCGTTCCGTATCAACGGACTCTGGACAAGATTGCGTGTGAAATCGCACGCACTGCACCGGTCCAGTACGACGTCATCGCCGTGAGCTCAGAAGTGCAGTTCAACGGGTACAGCTGTGATAGTCCTGCGCTTGGCAACACCTCTACACTTTAGTGGCCAGTGGTATTATAGGCAAGTTCAATGACACCTTACGTTACAGCCTCGGAAAGTTCGAATTAAATTTATTTAGCAGTCGTAGTAGTCCAGGCAGACTGTTAAGTCCAAGCTGCCAAGCCGCAGTAACAGCCCACACTGTGCAATACCAAAAAAATTCATAATCAGAAGTGTTCGACCAATGGGTATTTGTTATCGCAAAAAGTGTGGCTCACTCTCCCAACAAGCAGAGAGTTTTGCGTGTTATGGGTTAATGCTGCTATCACGGATGCTCCTCAACGTGGCGCTGTGTAGACTCCGCAGGTTGTCATGTAGGTAGTCCAAGTGGTCTGAGCAGCGGTAACTGCCCATGCTGTCCAATAAGCAATCCATATATAGTAGTTGCCCATGCAAAATAATTAGACCAAGCAGTATTTGTAACGCAAGCAGTGTGGCTCGCGCTCCTGCAGAAAGTGAATGTACAGAGAGTTTTGTGTTATGGGTGATGCTGTTTATCACTGATGCTCCTGAAGGTGATGCGTAGACTTTGCAGGTTGTCATGCAGGTGCAGCAATGGTCATGCAAGTGCAGCACTGGTGCGCATGCAGGCGCAACGTTGTGATGCTGTGTAGACTGTGCAGGTACAGCGCTGGTGATCATGCAGGTGATGGTGGTGTCGGATCAAGTATAATATCGTCTTAGTCGAAAGCGTCACGCATATCCACACATGTAAATGCACAATACTTGGATTGTTCATACGTTTACTAAATCATATTATTTATCCACTCCGGTTTTCGTCGTTTTTATGTGAAGTGCTAATATTTTCTGTACGATATGAATCGGATATAGCCACTTTCGACATGCTCGCCAATTTACCATTTAACTATGCAATACAGCAGTTCTACAATAAGCGGAGAAAGGCAATTCTCTAAACGATATACGTGGGCGGTAGCACCCGCCATATTTTTTGCTGCATTATTGCCGGTGACCTGGATTACCCAGAGCTTTGACGAGATGCTGAATAAACGCGAATAACAATTGATGGTGATAAATGTAGGCGAAATTGTTTTCGACTTCGACTAAAAAGCATCTTGATTGGAGTATGGGTTAGTGTTCTGCTTTTTGTGTCCTGTCCAAATGTAAGCAATTTTGTTGCGAGTCTTGTAGTGCGAATCTCGACACTGTAAAAACCGACGAATTCGCCTTGTTTTAAAGTGCGCGCCAAAAGTTTAGAAAATGGACCTTTTGGCGAAATCGCTCGCATTCCTGGTTGCAGTATTGCAAACAGATACAATATAAAATGAACAGTCTTCTGCGATTACAGCGATAACAATTGTTGCGTCAGATTCGCTTTGGTCGTTTAGCAACAAAGAAATATAAATTTACAAAGGCAACGAGCAAATGACATCCGCTCGGTAAGATTGGTATTGAACGAAGACATTGGGCTTAGTATTGCCTACGAATTGAATATATGATCCACGACATTTCAAGACCTCAGCACACCGGTTTGGCATGGAGTCCAAAAGTCCGTCGAGTGTTTCTTGGTGGATTGCATTCCACGCCATCGTGATTGCTGCGGCTAATGCCGTCGTCGAAGTGTACTGCATTCCACACGCGTAGACGTCTCGCGTCATGATGCCTCAGAGATACTCTGTCGAATTCAAGTCCGGAGACATCGCTGGCCACGCCATGGTGTTGACACTGTTGTCTCGAAGCCACTCAGTAGTAACACGAGCTCGGTGGCAAGGGGCGTTGTCGTGCTGGAAACGTGTACAAGAGGGTGGTGATCGTTCAGAAACGGGAGGAGATGAGAGTGCAGTGTGCGCGTGTAGTTGGTCGCGTTCTGATCGCCGTCTAGGAACTTGAGCTCCGAGGTTCCCGCAGCCGAGAAAGCTCCCCAAATCATCACTCCACCGCCACCTGAGTGACAGTGCACTCGAACTCGCTCAGGAGTATTGGTGTTGTGCCAGTAGCTGGCGAGTCCGTCTGGCCCATCTAGCGTCCAGCGTTTCTCGTCAGAGAAAATCACTTGAGCCCACTGGACGCGGCCCCATGCAGCTCTGTCGCTCGCCCACTGAACTCGCCGCGCCCTATGCGTTGCGCTCATCTGCGTCCCATGCTTCATCTTCTTCCACTGTATGTCTGGGCGCTCATTCAGCACGCGCTGTACTGTACGTACAAAAACGTCCGCGTTGGTAATAGCGAGCACTTGCCTGGCGCTTCCGTTGCTTATTGTGACGGTACGGACAAGCTGTCGTGAAAGTCGCTCGGTGACCTTCTTTGGTCGACCAGAGCGGAGCTTGGCGCGTTCACCTCTTGCACCGTTTGAGACGCGACTCACGCCTGACACTCTGCAGCCGACGCGCGCAGCTACGTCCTTCAGCGGCATCCCCTCGCCCCGCAGTAATGTGATGGCACGCACATCAGAGCTGGACAGCTCTTTGCTTCTCCCCATTTGCTCAAAATGGGTTTCAAAAAGTGTCGCTGCGTGGCAACGCATTGCAGACTATATTTTACCATTTTGAGTCGATAATTTCAGCATATTAGGCATGTAGTACCAATCTTACCGAGCGGATGTCATTTGCTCGTTGCCTTTGTAAATTTATATTTCTTTGTTACTAAACGACCAAAGCGAATCTGACGCAACAATTGTTATCGCTGTAATCGCAGAAGACTGTTCATTTTATATTGTATCTGTTTGCAATACTGCAACCAGGAATGCGAGCGATTTCACCAAAAGGTCCATTTTCTAAACATTTGGCGCGCACTTTATTATCGCTGGTTGACGTTATTGCCAGTGGCCGTGATCCCTATAACAGCTGATTGATCCGTTTTTCTATATATCTCGCATGTGTTCACTTCCGTCCAGCAGGTCCCAGTGGACAGACTGTCCACAACAGCCTACTCGCTCACGCAAACCGTTAATGTGATGATCACTCAACGCGCATTCGCCAACTCAACTCCCCTTCCATTCTTCAACTCGCCACTTCACCAACAAGACGATCAAGACAACCCACACAGCACACAACACACGTCGTCTCGCACGATGAAGTTCACAATGAAGTTACCGGCACTCGTGATTCTCACAACTGCTTCCTGCACCTTGCATGCTGCGGCTGGTACCGAGTGCACGCTTACTCAGCTCAACCAGATCTCTATCGTCGAAACGTCGGCCGACCTGATGGCTGCATGCAGCATGTACAGTACCGCGTCGGTGTCGCCGGCAGTGTTTGAGCAGATGTGCTACGACACGGCTTGCCTCACGGAGATCCGCAACATCATCCGGTTGTACCCAGCCTGCTCCATTTCAGGCTTTGACGTGAAGACTGCGGTGTCGACCTGGATTGGCAAGTGTGCGAGCATTACAGCCTCGGGCGCGATAGTACCAACGACGCGAACGCCAACGACGACATCACCACCGACGCTGCGGACACAACCGCCGATGACACCACTGCCGACGACACAGACATCGACACCAACAACGCGCACGCCGTCTTCGACATCGTCGCTGTTCACACCAACGCCTACTTCGCGAAAGCCGACACCGACTCCGACAGAGCCACCGACAGAGCCAACGCCAGTGCCAACGCCAACTCCGACAACTACAAGTGCAAGCGACATAACCTCAAACGTCTCGCCCATCCTCCCTGGCCTGATCGTTCGCAAATCGGATGCAAACGCCATGCAGCAACAGCACGCATCGACAGCGCTCGTTGCGACAGCATTTGTGGCATTTGTGTTCACTGTGTTTGCGTAGTGCAGACTCGAAGGACTAGCTCGGATTCGTATTCGTGTATCGATGCAATGACTACTGCGCTACGTCACGTGCGTCCAGATCCTAGACTTTCCCGACTCTCGTCGTTCGATTCGTCGTACTTATCGGTATCTTGTAAGCCTCATGATGAGAGAGCTGACGAGCACGGACGGTCGACTCGAGGATCGCAGATGTAGAAAGCAGCAAATGCGCTAACTCGCAGTGCTGTTATTGCTAATTGTTATCACGTGGCGTGTGGCTCTCACGTTCGTCTTGCCATGATTCACTCCTTCAGTGTATACAGGCTTAGCAAACCCTTCACTACGGTATCATCCAAGCAACTTGATGCACTCCGCGGCAAACGTTTCGACTGCAATGACGACGAGCGCGACGACGCGCAACGCATGATGCTCCACGCGTGGAAGCTCTGGCTCATGGCGCCACCGGACGCCCAGGTGCGAATTGTGGACTTGTGTTTGCTTGCTCGACCGAGTTGGTGGAATATACGACGGACTGTATGACTTTAT
>JAADWX010000954.1:0-12193 GCA_023336405.1 Globisporangium echinulatum | reverse complement strand
TCGTTGTGGTTGCGAGTGACTGTCTGTGTGTGTGCGCGAGCATCGATCTGCGTGTGCACGATGAGCAGCAGTGGCGCCGAGAGCTCGCGGTTCACGCACTTGCTGCAGCCGATCCGGTACGTTCACATCTGTGTAGCAGCAACTGTCTCGCCGCCGGGTGGAGGCGGCCCATGCGCTCGCGAGTTGAGCTGACCCGGAACGAGGGCAATTTGTGTTGTTGGTTGGTATACAACATGTTAATTATTGCCCCACCGCACGAACACTGTGGCAATACCACAGTATGCGCATATGAGATGGGCACACTGTTTTCACAAAAGAATCGTCTGACAGTGACGTGACCAATCATTTTGCTTTTCATAGATTATTTAGAAACATGTACATATTGTGATGTTGAACTGACTTAGAGATTCGAAACCTAGCGGTAATTGCGAGAGATTTGAATACACTAGTGAGGAAGTCGTAAAAGGGCTTGTTATGAACGTAGTTGGAATCTATTGATAGTCGTATTCAGATATTACATGCTCGTAGTTGCGAAGGTTTAAAGGAGGATGTTTGGATAGCACGTAGTGGCAGGGAACTTAAAGAGTATGATATTACGAGGTTTAAACGGGTGTCGCGAGGGTATCCGTCAGCGTGAGTGTGACGGATACACACGGGTAGATGTATAATCCGGTGCGGCAGATCGTGCATGAGTCGAATTTGTTAACAAGCACAGTTAAACATTTAAGTAACCAATCCACGGTGAAAATTATGGCAAGTGTTTGATTTATAATGCAAAATGGCTCCATTTTGAAAAGTATATCAAATCAACAGTGTCCAAAAGTTTATTGTTTTGAAATATACTGCTCACCTGTGCGACAAAATGCCGATATAAGCCATGCAGTTTTGCAGTGCGTCGAAACAACAGTGTCCAAAAGTTCACTGTTATGAAGCATACGATACAAGTCATGCAGTTACATAATACTCACTGTAAAAGTGAATTGTTTTATGTACTAATTTGACTTATACACAACACAAAATTATCATAGCCAAATATTACTGTGGCGAAAATATATACAGGCATTGATGTGAAAAACGTTGTGTACTCCATATTTAATTTGTTGAAATGTACTGTGTTAAATACCATTTCATGTTGCCATGCGTATGTCGTGTCTATAGTAAAAAAATACAGTGTCGAAATGTACAATGTCGATATGTGTCGCATCGAATTGTGTCGTGCCATATTGCACAGCGTCGAAACGCATCGTGTCGAAATGCTTTGTGATGAGTTACAACTTACAAACGTCAATAATAAGCGTGGAACAATATCTAGGAACCTAAAATTAGCTCAATGCGCTCACAAGCCAAACAGCCAAACCGAGCGCAGGTCGTGTATAGATAGGATTGTATTTTAATTTGGAATAATTTTGACCTTGTAATTGGTTTTCCGTTTGCAGTTTTGATTGTCATTGAATGTCAACTAGTGAATTGAACAATTATTATCTCGTTTATCATTCACGTACATGGTACAAGGCCACGTCTCGTGCATGTATGTTTTCTGTATTTATTCAAATTCATTCATATTTTATAAATTATGTATGCTATTCCTGTAGGTGTTACGATATTATAGATTGTATGTTTACTTAATTGATAAAGTATGTTATTTGCTTAAAGCTATACCAGTTGGCGTTATCCGGTATTATAGCCGGAGTTTAATTGCGCATTTATGTTATTTGGACATTATTGCTCAAGTGTTATTTTTTCACAATTATTGACTCGTCGCAATTCAACTCTGAATCGACACCCTCCTGCCGAACCTGACCAATTGAGCGTTTGAGCGTTTGACAAAGACGACCTCTGCAGTTGCAACTCATGCTGTCGAACGCGTCTGCGCTCAGCACCGCCATGCCGCTCGTATCGCCACCCGCGATGCAGCTTGCGTGTGTCACGTGTCGCGAGACACTCGACATCACTCCGCTACCGCACAGACCCTCCCCTCGTCACGTCCACGCCGCGAAACGCAACAATGCGAGCGGCGGTGGCATCGAGAGAGTCACAATGGATCGTCGCGGTGACAGCAGCAACAACGCATCGAGCAGCGATGCAATGCGCACGTTTGCACTTCTGCTCAATGATAGCGCAGTGCTGACACACGACGCAATGGCGCGATGCAGCGCCTGCGACGGCTGGTTCCATCGTCCGTGCCTCGCGAAGCAACCGTTGATCGCTCACTACGCCGACACGACGCTTGACACTTTTCAACTACCACGCGCGCTGTTCACATGCGCACAGTGCAGCAATATCAACAGCAACAGCGACCCACAAGACGCGGCGCCGCATGCTCTACTCGTACCAGTCGCTGCACTTCCGTACCTCGAGCTTGAACGCATCAGCATCAGCACCGCCGCGAGCAACGGCAACAGCGACGACGAGCTCAAAAGCAACTGGGTCGTGTTTGCCAAGCGCGTGAGCGTGTGCACGCGCTGCCGGCAACTTGACGTTGCCGCAAACGACCGCGTCCCGTGTACTTCGTGCAACGTCGCGCACATCCACGCGCGCTGCTGCTCAGAGAGCGCCACCCTAGCGCCGGTCAGCACTGGTGTCAATACCCACACGCAGCTGCTACCTGTGTGTTGGCGCGACGCGTCGCTCGGCACGATCGCACTGCGGAGCATCTCGCTGCTCGTTGCGCGCGCTGACACGTTTGCGTGGTCGCGACAGTGTCGCATGTGTACGCGTCAGTTCTGCGTCGTTGAGTTCAGCGACGCGGCGCCGAGCGACCCGTGCGGAGCCGATGCAGCTGGGACTGGCGCTGGGACCGACTGGACGTGCATGCTTTGCGCTACGACGACACGCACTGTTGCATCGTTGCCTGCACCGCTCGCGCAACTGCCGACTGTCGACTGGACACGATTGCCAAGCAGCAGCAGCAACTCGACCTCTTTCATTAGGCCAAGCAGCAGTAGCTCAACCTCTTTCATTCGACCAGGCTACGCATTCGGACTCCCGACAGCAGACACTGTCAGTAGACCCAGCGACGCACTTCAGCTACCAGCAGTAGGCACTGTCGTCGTAGCACCACCAAAGCTACAGTCACCACTGCCACAGCCACAGCCACAGCCATCGCCACAGCCACAGCCATCGCCACAGCCACAGCCATCGCCACAGCCGTCATCCGACCTCGTGACGCACTTGATCTGTGACGGCTGCGAAGACGAGTTTGATATGAGTGCGCTCGTGCCGCCACTTGCTGCGATTCCAACCGACGACTGGTACTGCCCGGCGTGTGCAGTGAGGATGACGCGGTTGGCACCAAGCAGCAACAGCGACCCGCCCGACGACACGATCGTTGTGACAAAAACAGCGACTACTCCTGCTGACAGTGTCGAGCCGGCGGCGATGCCAGCAGTTGTCACTGCTAATGACGCAGCACTCGACATCAGTA
This sequence comes from Globisporangium echinulatum, assembly GCA_023336405.1. NCBI lineage: Eukaryota > Oomycota > Peronosporomycetes > Pythiales > Pythiaceae > Globisporangium > Globisporangium echinulatum. Next base: position 8,769 of record JAADWX010000954.1, on the reverse strand, counting down.
GCAACTCGGGCGACGACGCGGCGCCGCTCGTCGCTGTCACGCTACTGATTTGCGACGGCTGCGAAGGCGAATTCGACATGAGCGCGCTCGAGCCGCCGCTCACAGACGTCCCTGTTGGCGACTGGTTCTGCACTGCATGTGCCACCAAAGCTGCCCGCACTGCCGCCAGGAACGCCAAGCGTCGCGTGCGCGACAAGGCCCGACGCGAGGCGCGCAAGCTCGCAGCATTATCAGCAGGTCCCAACACGATGACCGCAACAGCAGCGTCCGTGGCGGGACAACCGACGAGTTCACTCGATGGCGCACCGGACGAAATTGTGACGCTTTTGATCTGCGACGGCTGCGAAGGCGAGTTCGACGCTGCGCTGCTCGAGCCGCCACTCACAGCAATCCCATCGGGCGACTGGTACTGCAACAATTGTGCCGCCAGCGCGTCTGTTCCAACGACTGCGCAGTCGATGCGCGAGTCCGACACACCAGCAGCGACGACGACGTCAACAGCAGCAGAGCCTGACGTAGCGCCCATGGCGATTGACAGCGTCGTGTCCGAACCAGTTGCGGCTGTTACGACTGGTACGATTGGTACACCTAGTAGCACGACGAAGAAGCGCAGGCGCAGCAGTGGTCTCGGGTACCAACCTAAGCGCCGTAGCAAGACATCCAAGCGAAGCGACGCGAAGTCGAGTCGCAGTGTTGTTGCTGCTGCCCAGTCGAGTGCAGCGAGCGAGCGCGAGCCAGAGGTTGAGAGCGTCCCAGGCATCTACATCCCGCAGCCAGTCGTTGCGCCAAGCCGTTCGACGACAGCGTCAGACGACCTCGGCAGCTCAGTGACGCTGCTGCAGCTGTCGGACGACGACGCGAGTGACTTGGACGACAACGCCGACGTCGCGCATATCGTTGTTTGCGACCTCTGCCATGCCGACTTTACACTGCTCGACCCAGTCGCGCCTAGTGGTACCTCTACGAGTACCGACCCGGACGCGACTATGTCATCCACAACTGCCCAACGCATACAGCGGCCGTCGCTCTGGTACTGCATTACATGTGTCAAGAGCCTCAAGCGATCGCGCAAGAAGCGCCAGCGGTTCTCGAAGCAGATCCTGCTCGAGATGCAGGTCTTTGGCGAACGCCTCGTACCCCGTGCAGTAGCTGCTGCGTACGATGTCGACGCAGCAGCACGACGCGGCAAACCGCCACGCACGCGTATCGAGCTCGCATGGCTGTTTGCGCTCGTTGGGAAGCGCGTCGGTGCGTACCTCAAGTGGGACAAGCACTGGATCATTGGCCGCGTCGTGGCGTTCGACGCTGACGGTACAGCGTTCCATCATGTTGTGCAGTGCGACGACGGCAACGAGCGCAGGCTGCCGCTGTACGCGCTACCGCTCGTTATTGGTACGCGCACGCTCGTGTCCGTGCACGTTCCGACGCTCCCGACGCAGTGGTGGCCCGCGCAAGTGCTGCGGCTCAACGCTCTGGCCAAGAAGTTGCTTGTTCCGCCGCTTTCGGCAGTGACTACTGACAGCAGTGCAGCAGCAGCTGCGAACTTTCGACTCGTGAGCATCTTTGCGAGCAGCGACAGTGTCGGGAAGACGCAGAACGTTGCGTGCTGGGTGCCCAAGTATCTCTGTCGCGCACTGTCGGTCGATAGCGATGCGTCGAGCGAGCCCACCACCAGCAACAGTCGCAATCGCAATCGCAATCGCGCAGGCAGTGATGAGAACGACGACGACGCAGTCGGCACTGACGATTTGGTGCAGTCACTCGCACGTGCGCGCCTCGAGCCGCAGGATGAAGACCGAGTGCTTGGCGTCGCGTTCAAGCGGCTCGTGCGCGACGTAGTTGCTGCTGACGACACGGACCGCGTCTGCGCTTTTGGCGCTGCGCTCGTCGGTCTCGAGCTCGTTGAACGGCTCGACTGCGACGCTTCGGTTGCTACTGCCACATCGGACTCGGCCGATCATGCTCGCACTGCATTCACAGTCACAGCATTCGACGCTGACACGATGAAGCTCGTGCTGCAACTCGCCGACGTCAGCACGCATGACGATGTTGCAGCATCGACAGTCGAGCGACTCGAGCTCGCAAGTGCTGCGCATCGGTTCTTCATACGCGACTCGGCCGCGTACGCCGAGCTCGCGGTGCAGTTTGCAAACCACGCGAGTGGCATCGACATCACTATCGATAGTCCATCACCGCCACGTCCTAGCGCAACAGCACCGCCACCACGACCGACGTGCGCGCTGTGTATGCTGCCAGCGCGGACCGAAGTCGACGAGTCGGACGCTGCTGCTGACGACCTCGTTGTGTGCACCAAGTGTCCGCAGCAGTTCCACGTTGCGTGTTGCGATCCGCCGTACGCGACGATCGCACTGCATAGCACCGACGACAGCAGCGTGCTCGTTGCCGACGTCCATGCGCCGTATGTCTGCAGTGCGTGTACCGAGTGCGCAGGCTGCTTGAAGCGCCTCGATACGGATACGCAAAGCGCTGCGTGCTGGTCGCAGTGGCGCTTGCCGCTCGCAGCTGCCTCGCTTTGCAACGACTGCGTGCCGTACTATCAAGCGCAGCAGTTCTGCGCCGTGTGTCTCCGCGTCCTCAGTGACGATACGCTTGCAACGTGCGTTGCGCTGCACTCGTGTTCGACGTGCACGCGCTGGGTTCACGCAGCGTGCGAGCCGGACCCGCACATCGCGATCGCAGCAAGCAACGCGGCCGACTTTGAACTCGACGTCGTCGTCGAGCTGCCGTCTGTGCCATCAGGCTTTGTGGTCCCGATCGACACTGACGCACCGACGACATCGGTACCGGTACTGGTTGCCGAGCCATCATCGTCAGTTGACGGCGAGTCGAAGCCGGCGCGGCTTGTCGACGAGGCGCATGCGCTCGCGCTCCAGTTCAAAGACACGTACGACCCAAAAGTGCTGCACAAGTACGAGTGTCTCGCGTGCCGCACGCAGCGCATACTGTCGGTTCTTGCGCGTTTGCGGGCTGAAGACAAGCTCGAGCTGTTTACGGAACCTGTGACGCGCGCGATCGCACCGACGTACTTTGACGTTATCAAAGAGCCAATGGACCTCGGCACGATGCAGAAGCGCGCATTGGCGCGACAGTACGTACGCGCAGACTTTCGCGACATGCGCGACGACTTTGAGCTCCTCTGTCTCAACGCCGTGACGTTCAACTCAAAAGACCGCGATTATCTCATCTGGCGCGAAGCGTGGCGGTACTACGGCCAGGGCCAGCGCATCTTGCGGCAGATAGCGCCAAAGAGCCGCATGAACCACCGAGGTGGCAAGTACCACGACGCGCTCGTACTCGCTGCGAAGCGGCAGTTGCCAACCAACTCGGCGATCGGCAAGACGACGATGCAGCTCTACGATGCGTTCGTGAATGGCACAAGTGGCGCTGGTGCTGGTGGCGAGGACGATGGTGGTGCTGGCGGGTCAGCCGATGGCGGCAACGACGACGACCTCGATGTGCTCGACGACCGTGCAGACACTGCCGCGGCCGCAGCATCGACAGCTGCCGACGCGAGTGCGTCACTTCTGCCGGCCACTGCAACTGGCGCCGCTACAGGTGTGACACGCGGTAACGAGTCGTCGTCACTCCGACCTGCTGCAAACGACGCAAAGCGATCAGCACAGCTCCCTGGCGACGCGGTCACGCCGCTCGCCCACCGACTTGGTCCGGCCGCAGTCGGCAGTAGCGAGCGCAAGCTGCCAGTGCGAGCAGCAGTCGACACAGCGATCAAGCTGCAGTCGGAACTCGAAGCACCGCGGCTGCCAGTGTCTGCAATCCCAGTGTTTGCAATGGAGCACGCGCGGTCGACGGCCCACACGTACGCTTGGCTCGACATGTGCTTGGCATGCGGCAGCGCGGGCCTCCCGGCCGAGTTTGTGTTTTGCGTCGACTGCGGCGAAGGCTTCCACGCGTTTTGCATAGCGTCCGACGCTGCTGCAGCGCTGAACGACGCGTACTGGCGCTGCACAAACTGCAAGATGTGCGAGCTCTGCGGCTGTCCGGGCAGCCTCTGCAGCAATGGCGACACGGCGACAGCAGCCGACGCTTTGCTGTTCTGCAGTGCATGCAACTGTGGCTTCCACGGCGCGTGCGTCGTCCCTGCGATCCAGCGGCCGCGGTCGAACAGCGACACCGACGGCGATGTTGATCGCAGCAGCGCGGCTGGACGTAGTGCCCACGCATCGGCAGCAACACCAGCAAGAGCGATCTACTGTGCGAGCTGCGTTGCGTGCCGCGAATGTGGCAAACCACAGCCTGAGACTGCGTACAGCTACGACCAACACACGTGTCTGAGCTGCAGCCACACGATCGAGTTTGAAGCGACGCTCCGTGCCGAGACGAGCAAGCCGCTCGTGCAGCTCTGGACCGCTGACGCGCGCAAGCAGCGCAAGGACAGCGAAAAGTGTCCACTCTGCAAGCTTCGGTGGGACCCGAACGACGAAGAGCTCATTCAGTGCGACGCGTGCGAGCTCTGGGCGCACCCGACGTGCGACGCGCTGCTCGCTGCCGAGCCAGCGCGGTACCGTCGACTCGTCGACGACCCGAGTGCGCAGTACATCTGTGAAGTCTGTCGCCCGTTCGAGCGCATGCACCTTGCAATCGTCCCAGGCAGCTCCAAGTGCCAGTCGCTCATTCGCGCGATCCAAGACAAGCGCGTGCAGGTGCATGCAAAGTGGCGCGAAGCGCGAGCGCAACTCGTGCAGAGCCAGCAGTGGAAATATTGGCGCGACCACACGCCCGTGTATTTGTACGTCTTGCGGCTCGGCGAAGCGTGTCTCCGGACGCTTGCGCTTCGGAGTGTCAACTTTCGAGCGAGCTGGACACGCTGGACGCGCGACGTTAGTAGTCCAGACATCCAACTGCCCGAGTGGCTCGTGCACAAAGCGAGTCGGTACATGCGGTTCAAGCGGTACGCGCGCGGGCCACGGGCGGCGCTGCGGCGCCACGAGCGCAAAGCGAGCAGTTTCTATTCGCGCCAGGGCGTCGAGCGACATCGCGACGCGAGCGCGATCGCAACGATCGTCGCCGAAGCCGTGAGTTGCGCTGCGCTGCTCGTGTGCGTGCACCTGTTCTACGGCGGTGCCGCACTGCCGCAAGTCGTCCTGCATTTGCTGACTCGGACTGGTGGCGGCGAAAGTAGCAACACGCCGCCGCTGAGTGCTGCAACGCTTGCAATGCTTGCGAACCACGGCGCAACGTCGTCGCCTGCGATGACGCTCGACGACGAGATTGCGATGATTGAGTTGCAGTACGACCGACGCGTCGGCAAGAAGCCGGTTGTGCGCGACGCTGATGCGTCAGATGCGCGTATGAGTACGAGTGGTGTGACGGAGCATGACGACAATGTCGGCCATAAGGGACTGCCTGTGACGGTTGCAGTGCCAGTGGCTACGACGACAGTGCCGAGTATGAGTCGCGACAACGCAACGAGCGATTTACCGAGTGCAGCGACTGCGAAGCAGCAGGTCGTGCAGATGACGCGTGCGCCGGCGCTGTGCGGCTGGCCGTCAGCAGACACGAGCGAGTCGGTCGCTGTCGTTGCACCAGCTCCGAACAGCAGCAGCGATGGTGCGATTGCGTCAGACGCGCTTGTAGTCGCTGCTGATAACACAACACCAGCAGTTCCATTGGTGCTAGCTCCAGCACCACCACCGGCTGATGCGCGCGGCAAGTTTATCGACAACCGCTTTTGTTCGTTCTGCTTCATGATGGGCGACGACGCGATCTGCGGCCGCTTGCTGTACACCGACAAGGACCAGTACGTCCACGTGAACTGCGCGCTGTGGTCCGTTGAAGTGTACGAGACACCGGACGGCGTGCTCCAAAAGTGCCAGCGCGCCAAGACGCGGAGTCGCTTGCTCCGGTGCGACGCCTGTGGCGTGCTCGGTGCGAGCGTCGGCTGTGCGGTTTCGCGGTGCCAGCGCCACTTTCACTTTCCATGTGCGTACGATGCTGGCGTCGTGTTCCTCCCGAATGGCGAGACGTGCTGTCCAAAGCCCGAGCACATTGCTGCGATGACGCGCAAGCAGAAGCTTGTAACTGTCGCAGTCGTGGCTGAGGGCGACAAAGGCGACGATGATGGTGATGACAATGAGTCGGGACCATCGTTGGATGGTGAAGCTGCGACGTCAGCAGACACTGCGGACGATCCGACCGAGTACGAGGTACTGGACGCGAACCGAACGGATGACAATGACAACGTCACAGCGACTGATGCTGATGCAACAACCGCGTCGACTCGTGATAGTGTTAACGACGTTGTCGTCGAAGCTGATCACGCCGACGCGTCCGCGGCAGCAGCACCAACGGCTGAGGACTCGGTGTCGACGACAGACGCTACGCAGCCTGACGCAATGACAGCATTGAGGACGGTGTCAAACAGCGTCAATGCAGCAGCTGTTACTGTTACCACTAGCGTCGATACTGCAGCAGACACAGACATATCCGAGCCAACAACGACTGCCTCCGAGTCACAGCCAAACGCCGAGCCTGTTGCTGACGACGTCGCAGCTGCTGCTGTCGATAGCATCGATGTAGCAGTCGACGCAGTCGTGTCGGAGCCAACAGCGTCTGCCTCCGAGTCGGAACCAAGTGTCGAGCCTGCTGACGATGACAAAGTCGGAGCTGCTGCAGTCACGACGACTGCTGTTGCACCAGTGCTGCCCGTTGTCGATCCAGCACCTGAGCCGCGGCGGCACTTGCGCAGCGACTTGCCCGTGCAGCTCTTGGACATCAAGAAGCTCGGCGCCAAAGCGCGCCGGACAAAGCGCGCGCCGTGTCTGCGCCTCGGAGCGCTCACGGTCCAGTCGTTTGGCCACATTGTCGTAGCGAATCCGTCGTTCCACAACCGCGACGCGCTGATGCCGCTCGGGTACCGCAGTACGCGGATCTTCTGGAGTGCCCACTTGCGCGCGACGCGCTGTCTCTACGAGTGCGTCGTCACGAGCAGCGACATTGAAGCGCGTGCTGCTGCACGTGCCGCCACACACTTGGGCAAACGTGTTGCACCTGGCGACGACAATAGCGTCAACTGTATCGACCGGCATCGAAAGCCAGCGCGCGCAGTGTTCAAGATCGTCGCGTCCGACGACCGCGCGCACCCGATCGTTGCCTCGAGTCCCGACGCCGCGGTGCTCGAACTCCGTGCGCGCGTCGCTGCGCTGTACGACGACGCGCAGTGCTTTGGCTATGACGCAGCGTCAACAGCTGAGCGCAATCCGTTTGTGACGCGCACGTCGTGGAACTCGTACGGCCTCACAGGCGCGCACTTCTTTGGCTTTGGGCTGCCGGCTGTTGCAGCTGAGCTCGAGCAGCTCCCACACGCAGCGACAGCGAGCATTCGCCGTTCGCTCGTTGCTGCGCGGATCCGTCAAACCAAGCAGCCGTCTCTGCGGCGGACTGGGCTGCGCACTGACAGGACTGGCGAGTTGGACAATACAAGTAGCAGCACTGACGATGACGCTGACATCGCTCACGTCCAGGACGAAGCGTACGTGTTTACGCAGCACTTGCCGATGCCGCAGCAGTTTGCGGACGCGCTGCAGCAGGTCGAAGCGCTCGTTGCAGCCGAAGAGCGCGCGCGGCTCTCGACCGGCTCGACGCGCACCGACGGACTCGAGTGGCATGCAGCACCGGCTGTTGGCTCGGCGCCGATCCGTCGTCGTTTGAACAAACACGCAAGCCGCGAGCTGTCGGAGACTGGCACTAACGCAACTGGCGGCAGTGCGAGTGGCAGCAGCGCGACTGGCAGTAACGGCGCAACCAGCAGCAACAGTGTTGGTGGCAGCAGCAATGCTGGCCTCGCTGGCTCGAGTGCTGGTAGTAACGCGAATGCAGCAACAGCAGCCAACAGCAACAGTGTGACTACCACCACCAACAGCAGCAGCAGTGTGACTGCCAAGAGCAGCAGCGGCGGCGTTGCAATGGACCTCGAGCACCTGCCGATTGCGATGCAGTACCGCGAACTCCGGCGCCGGCCGTTTGACGACCGCCTCGAAGTGCGCAAGTCGGCGATCCACGGCTACGGGCTGTTTACGAAAGAGCCGATTGCGGAAGGCCAGATGATCGTCGAGTACCAGGGGCAGATGATCGCGCAGGACGTCGCCGACGCGCGCGAACGGCAGTACGAACTCCAGGGCATTGGGAGCTGCTATATGTTTCGGCTCGACGACACGACGATCATCGACGCGACGCGCGTCGGGAACCTCGCGCGGTTCATCAACCACTCGTGCGACCCCAAGGCGTTTGCGCGCGTTGTGACCGTCGAAGCGCACGAGAAGAAGATCGTGATCTTTGCAAAGCGCGCGATCGACGCCGGCGACGAAGTCACGTACGACTACAAGTTCCCGATCGAAGACGAAGCGATTCGATGCGACTGCTCGGCACCGAACTGCATTGGCCGCATGAACTAGGAGGCGCGTGTGAACGTGCGTGCGTGCATGATGAGAGAGAGTGACGAAGAGTGGATACAAGTATATCGAAGGACCTCAAGTAGGTTTGAGGAACAGGACAGTTTAACTGTGCGTGGACACTATAGGACGTCAGTGCATACAACGTTGGATTGAGAGCTGGTCCGTAACGACCTTCGCGACAGACGCTCTTTTGGTAGTTGTGACGTGCCGGCTCCGGATGCCGGTACACGCACCAGACTGTCTTGCTCGGAATGCACTAAAGTAGGAACACGAGGTTGGGAGCTGGAACTCCCGGCAAACCACGTATACTCAATGTGCACTGTGCAGAGCAAGAATA
>JAADWX010000953.1:0-12195 GCA_023336405.1 Globisporangium echinulatum | reverse complement strand
CAGCGCGCGCACGTTCGAGGCGTGCGTCCAGGGCAACGAACGTGACGTCCTCGCACTCACGGGCCGCACAAACACGACAACGACTTCAGTGCTGCGCGACGGCGAGAGCGTCTCGGACGCTGCGTTCTCGATCTGGACGCGCTGTGTCCAAGCGAGAACAGATAGTGAAAAGCGACTGACGACCAGTGGTCCAGAAGGCGGGTACACTGTCGTTCCAGACTACCGACTCCTCGGTGACTGCAGCAGCTCACGCGAGGTCGACGCGTGGTGCGGACGCTACGAGTTGATGAACGCAACGCTTCCAGTCGCTGAGCACCTCACGTTGCCGTCGCCATTCGCAGCAAACCCGCACGTGTTTGCGTCGTACGTCGACGAGTGGCCGAGACGCATGCGGTACACCGACGTGCTCTTGGGCACCGCTGTCGGCTGCATGATCCTCGCAGCGCTATCGTGCAAGGCGATTGAGTAGTGTAGTATGTTGTGTATATGTGCGTACACATCTATGCAAGCAGTGAGTAGCCTTCATTGATGGGTCTGCTAGCAGAGCTCCTCACAGTGCAGAAAGCAGTGCTTCGTAGTGAGAACTCTATCGGGTGAATGTTTGTATGTAATTTGATAACCAGTTTTACCTTCGGGCTTCGCTTTGGGTTGCTGCGCTCGAAGTGTTGGGTGGGTGTACATGCAGCAAACCACCTGGCAGCTTGCGTCTTGTGACGATGGTCAGACTGACGACCCAACATGTCAAAGATATGTTTCGTGTGTCGGTGATGCGTGTTGCATTGGTGCCCAGAACAGCGACTTGCGTGTCCCGCATACGTTGTTTGTGAACGGGTACGTGTAGGGTGACGTGTTTGGTAGAGTGAACTGACGAGAACGCAGTGATCACTTTTCTCGCCCACCGCCTTGCTACTATCGGCATCTTCACATACATATATGGCTGAACGATCGAGTTGCTACCTCTGTCCTAAGATCGACTGCATAACGATGTCTGTCGATTTATACAAGGCCGCTGCACTAACGTTATGTGAGTATACACATTCACGCACCACCTGTCGGACATCGTTCAATCGCTTTGTATGACAGCGCTGCGAGAACCAAGAAGTCGAAAGCGGCACCAACGAGTGATTCTGTGTACCGCATGAGTCGAGAAACTCGTCGACGTACTCCGCGGATATCGCCTTCAGCAAGATCGCAATGTATTACGCGACCTGCAGCGCTACTGCAGCGACGCCGAGGTTCACCGAGAGCAAGAATATCGCGCTGCACTTGCCCGCCATATTGTTCGAGTGCAGAGACAACCTAGAGGTTCTTGATCGAGTGTCGTAGCAGCAGGTTGTTGGAGCCACAGGTTGCGGTGGTTGCTTTCGAAGTCAAAGTGAAAGTGAGGCGGAGCCGAGCAAGTGGCAGCAATTGTAGCCTTTGTCGCAGCAGTTGTGGAGGCAGCAGTAGTGCTTGAGAAGTGCTCGTGGTACACCAGTTGGTTCTGATGTGCGTGTGTGAGACCAGGTTGCGGTCGTAGCTACGACAGTTCCTATACAAAGACAGCACGCTGCTCGCGGACATTGCAGGGTCTGCGGCGTATTCACAGACCCGCTGATCCCATCAACGGAAGTGCTAGAGCTGCTGTGTAACTCATCACGTTGGTTCAACGCGAGAATCTTTCTGTTCACATCAATCAGTCAATTCCCACAGTCGAACACTCTCACTTCACATCGCGAGTCAACGTCATTCGCTTCCTGTCAAGGTTCGACCCAGTCAACAACAGCAGCGCCGTCGCAACTGTCTGCTTTGGGACATCAGACGCGTCTCTCATTCACAAGTCTCCATTGTGCACGACGTGTGCACCCGACTTGACTCGCTCAATGCACTCAACCGTGTTGCTAGTACATGTAGATGACATGACCAACCGTGTCGACTCGATGGCTAACACAGCACGTGGTACGCGCGAGTACTCATACAACTCACTCGACGCTCATGAGCTCCGTCTGCGCGTCAACGACACGCGCTTCTTTGCGGTCCATCGCTGTGTCCAACTGCTGCTGCTGCGCAACGACAGCATCAACTGCGTCCGCTGGCTTTGAGCCGTCTGCGATCGGCACGCCCCAGTCGCAGTCCTGCTCAATGCCGAGGTTGTGGCTGTGCATGCGGATGCGGAACCAGCCGTGCTCGCCCCAGTACCTACATTAGTGCATAACAAGACACTTGTGAGTACCGACTCGACTCGGATAGATACGGATACAATGACGACGACAACATCACATATCGACACGGTCGACTTACGTTCCCCACGAGTTGCGACCGATCCCTGCGTGCCATAGACACATCGTATAGCATACACACAGCATACATGATGGTCCAACCAACCAGTCGCGTCAGTCAGCGAGCACATTACTCGGTATACGTATACGTATACATAATCCAAATATACGGACGTACAATACTCGGTCTGCGTCGCGTCGTCAAAGCCCCAGCCAGCGACCGAGATCTCGTGGTTGATCATTGGGAACCAGACGTTCTCCTCGTATATCCCGCCAGTATACGCCTCAAACTTGTCGGTCGCATGGACGCCGCAGCCAATTGGTCCGCGCTTGAAGATCTCGGCTTTCATGCGGTCTGCGCCGCTCACAGCGCCGTACTCGGCCACGTAGTACTTGGTAAACTGCTTGACGGGCTCGCACGCACCGGGCGTGAACGACGTGTTTGATGGCCAGCACCTATAACGTCAAGAACATTGTCAGTTATTTACGTATCTGTTTTCCATAGGATACGTGATCACGCCGCCACACAGTCAATGCGTTACACAAACGTACGTCTCACACACGGCGTTCGCGTCGCACGCGAGATTCTTGGCCTGGTACGCCTGGCACGTCTGGTCCGGAATGCCGTGGCGATGCGCGTACTCGTACACAAAGCCGGGGTTTCCGCCCTGGCACGTTCCGCCGCCGTGGCAGTTGATCAGCACCTGCGGCGCAAGCGCGATCTCGGGCCACGACGCTGTGAAGTTGGCAATAGACGAGCAGACAAAAAGACGTTAGCGCTCACAGCATCGCGTGCAGCGTGTCGAGTCGATCTCACATAGTCGACACTGTCGTACAAAACACGCATACAACCATCCATAGCCATACAGCCACCTAGCCATACGGACACACAACGCACCGTTGCGTAGGATCGAGATGCGGTCCGAGAGCGCGCTCGTCGTGCCTTGCGCCCAGCAGCTGCCGCAGTACTGCGGAATGTGCTGGTTCTTGTCCCACGTGACGTAGTTCTTTCCATTCACATTGCGCCAGTCCCACGTCTTGGGAAGTTCCGACACCGCAAGCGTCTCGTGCGGTCGCGGCGTCAAGACGCGCTCGCCGCCTTTGAACGCGAGCTTCTCCCTGCACGTCGCTTTGACCCGCGACGACGTCTCGACAACCGACTGCTGTGGCTCTGGCTCTATCGCGTCGTCCATTTCGGTCGGTGACAGCGTCACGCGCGTCGGCCAGCCATTGTCTTTCGGGACGCCAAACGCGCACTCGCCTTCGATCCCGAGGTTGTTCACGCCGCGCAGTAGCCGGAACCAGCCGTGCTCGCCCCAGTAGCTCCCCCAGCTGTTGCGCACGACCCAAAACTTGGTCCCGTCGCTCTCATCTTCGCCCCAGCCAACGACCGAGATCGCATGGTCGACGTCGGTTGCGTTTGTTTCGTCTCTAAAGATCCCGCCAGTGTACGCTTCAAAGTCATCCGTCACAGCGACGCTGCATGCGATCGGGCCGCGCGCGTAGATCTCGGCCATCATCTCGGCTTCGCCGCGCGTCGTGCCAAACTCCGAGACAAAGTACTTGTCGTACGTTTGCTGGGCAAAGCAGCCCTTGTCGGGCGTACAGTTGGCACAGACGTCGATACTGCGGCACTGGTTGCCAGTGTCGTGGCCAGTTGCGCTGTAGCGCTGGCAGCCTTCGTCGGGCACGCCGTGGTCGTGCATGAACCGATACGCCGTGAGCTGGTCGCCGCCGTGGCAGCCTTCGTCAGCGAGGTCGCAGTTCAGGATCACTTGCGGCGACAGCACGACCTCGCGCGTCACGTCGAGCGGCGGCTTGCCGTTGCTGTCGCGCGCCTTGGCGATTAGGATGCGGTCGGCAAGCGCTGACGTTGCCGCTATAAGCACGTATAGAGCGCACTACATGAGCTACACTGTCGTTGCCATCGATAACGATGCTATACGAGGTCGCACAGCCAGCCACTCCGCCCCATACAAACACATAATGGCATACAGAATGACAGTCAAACGTACCAAATGACCAGCACGCACCGCAGTAGTGCGGCACGTGCTGGTTGCGCGAGATCGTGACAAAGCGCGTGCCATTGACGTTGCGCCAGTCAAAGTTCGTCGGCAGCGCGTCGACATCGAGCACGTCGTGCGGTCGCGCAGTCGTGATGTGCGTCGAGCGGTCCGGATTGCGCTTGTACCCACCGCCCCAGCGCGCGGCCGCGACGCCGCCGCTCAAGTCGATCGAAATCCAGCCGCAGAGCACTGCTGCTGCGAGTCCAGTGCTGCGCCACATGCTAGTGCTAGTGCTAGTGCTTCGTTATGTGCTATTGGTCAGTCGATCTGCTGCTGTTGTTGCTGTTGTTGCTGTTGTTGCTGTTGTTGCTGCTGCTGCTTGACGGGCTCGAGCTGCTTTGCGCAATGACGTTCGTTGCACTTTGAGCGCATCGAAGAAGGATTTCAACTCACGGCGCTGTATTTCGGGCATACCCAAATACAGCGCTATCAATACTCACAGCAAGTCTAACTCTCAATGCGCAATCAATCAGCGATCAACTGTTCGAATACGAGATGAAGTTTGATGCACATCAAATCCAACGGCTCGGACGCTCTGTTTCTGATAGCGAAACCGACTGCACCTGCTGAACATGTGTGTGTATGTGTGTGTGTGCTGCCCACCAACACCAACACTATTTACACTACTACTACTACCTTTCTACTCCATGCCAAACTAAGGCTACAGGTGGTCCTCGCTCGACGTAATGAGCGAGTGCGGAAGGTGCCCCGTTTCGTTCACCGACACGATCTTGAGCGGCCGGTGCGCGCCGACGTCGATGCGCGTGACGCCGCAGTGGTTGATCTCAAAGTGACCCCAGTGCCCAGCGGCCTCAGTACCCATGGCGCGACATAAAAAGTACCGAATCAGGTTTGCATGGCACACAATCACGTGGTAGCGCAGCTGCTCTTCGCTGCTACTGCTACTGGCGTCAGGATCAACAGCAGCAGCTGTGACGCCATCGCGCGAGCCTCTCGACTGCATAAAGAACGTCTGGAACGCAACCTCCATGCGCTCAACGTCTATCCGCGCGAGCTCGTCGCGACTCTTAGCAGCTGCTGCTGCTGCTGAAGCGTCCAAATGGCTCGAGTACGAGTACGGCCGACCGGGCCAGCCTTCACGCAGCAATCGCGTTGCGTGTAGACCACAGTGACTAAAGTGCTTGGCGATTGTTTGCGCCGTCTCGACTGCACGCGTGAGGTCGCTATGCGCGATCGAGAGGTCGTGTCGCCGCGTCGGTGCGCGCGCGTACAGCTGCTCGAGGTACGTGCCAGTGATTGCAGCTTGCTGCCGTCCGAGGTGCGAAAGCACTTGGTGCGCGTCTGCGACGCCGCGTGCGTGCGCGTTGATGTAATGGCCATGACGTACGAGCAGTATGTGGGTCGTCCGTGGCGGGACCGTGTACAAAAAGCTGCTGCTGCATGGTCCTGGTAGGAGCGCTGGTGGGTGCCCATTGCTACAGAGCGACGCGGTCGACTGTATGGACCGACTCGCGCTGTGACTGCTGGCGGAAGTGCCAATAGGTCGACACGTGGCTTGGCTATTACTGTTGCTGCTGTAGAAGCCGACGATCGCGTCGACCCACGTGCTGTACTGCGTGGACGTTGAGCACTCGAAGACGTACGCAGCTGGCTGGTCCAGTGTGTTGAGCCTGAACCGCAGCCGAAACTTGCGCGCGTGGGCGTCAGCGTTGGGGTCGAGCGACTCGAGCTCGGTCTGCGCGACATCCACGTCGATTCGATGGTGCCTGTGCTCCGAGATCGTTTCGAGATGGAGCGCTGCGCTGTTCTTGACAACGAGCACGCAAAAGATCTGCGGCAATAAGTGAGAGATTGGAATACTGTAAGCGACTCACTTAAATGCGCATACACGCAATACAGTCCGCACGTACGTAAATACGCACCGAGCCGAGCGTCCGCAACACGACACTACTGCGATCGCTACCACCACCGCGGTAGCGCTCTTCAGCAACAACGAGCTCGCCTTCAGCGACGACAATGTCGCTCAACGACGTCTTCTTCTTTGCGCTCGGACTCAGACTCGCACGTTTGTGCTTGCGCTTGAGCGGCGACAATCGCAGTGACGACACGCTGCTGCTCGTCGTCGTCGTCGTCGGTTCGCTGCTGCTGCGCTCGTCACGACGCGCTGTGAGTGGCGCGGGTGGCGGTGGACTGACGCTGCCGCTGACGCCAGCAGCGCGCGCGTGCTGGATCGACAGGTCCTGGAGGCGGCTACCAACGCGCAGTCAGACATGGATGCGTACGTAAGAAAGCACGTGATCGCACTCTATCAGTAACGCCGCGACCGCATACACGCACACAGACGCCTACACAGGCACAGACGTGCACGCACAAGCTGTCGGACTGGAGCGTGCATCGGTCGTCCGAGTCGACAGAGTGCGAGCGGTTCTGCATCATCGCGCTGCTCCTGCTGAGTAACGGAATCGCAAACTGCGACGTGAGCGCAACTGTCGCTGCCGGTGGCACCTGTGTGTGTCGCTGGTCGCGCGTAGCTGAACGAAACCAAAATGCTGCGTGGTGCAAGTGAGCGGACTTGCGCCAGTCGAGCGACGCGATCGAATGGCGTGAGTGCAATTCTTCCACGGCTGCGCACACAGACAGACAGACGACCGAGTGACTGATTAGTGAGTACGTGCGTGCGTGCGTGCGTGCGGGTCAAGCTGCGCACTGTATACATCAAGCGCAGTGGATCGTCCACTTCACACGCGCGCATCGAAAGAAACGCTGTTTCGTTCGCGTCGCTACAGCACGTCATGTTGCGCTGATCGCCATTGTACAGCATGCAAGTGCTGCTGCTACATGTAGTATATTCGACTTCCATGTCCACGCATACGCTTTACGTCGCCAAACGCCACGCACACACGCGCAAGGCGGCACTGACTTTCACACATGCAGTCACACACACACTGATAAATGCACAAACCTGGAAGAGCTGCGACTGACGACGCACGCGCACTCACGCGCAGCTCGAGAGAGATCGTGTGGAGGGGAGAGCAGAGTGGTGTAAGTGTGCTTGTGTGCGTAGCGAGCTGCTGCTGATAGTGATGGACGCGTGCTTGAGCAGACACGCAGGGCCAGGAGGGAGCGGGAGATACGCAGTCAACAGTAGCGCTGACCGACTGAGTGCGTGTGAATGCGTCAATGATAATGCTGCTGTGCGATGCTGTCTAGTAATGCGGTTTTGCTGTATGTGTAGACTATATCTGCAGTTTTATCATTTGTTGTTTTCTTTCGGATGCTCGCTCCGAAAGTCTGGCTTCAACTTTCTACACGTTGCTTTCCACTTGATATCTAGCGCTTTGTATGAAATCAGTCGAATTGAATCCGAGAATATCGAACCTGCTGCTCGCTCAATTCGTTTGTTTTCTTGGGGTCGAAAAGCGCCTTGCTGACGATATCGCCAGCAGCAGATACCACCACACCTCGCTCTCGATTCCTCCTCCGCGTATGTGAGCAATTGCCATCATCAACGGCAGATGTAGACGCGAACGAACAAGTGCACACACACGAGTGCGCTTCGGTGCAGTAGCAGCAACTGTAGATAGAAGCAGAAGCGACCACATCGCAACTTGATCTGCACGTGCCACGACAGAAAAAAGGCACTGACGACGGACGCGGTTGACAACACGCACGCGCTGGCCACGTACGCACTTGCGACTCTTCTCCCCGCTTCATCCACTGCTGATCCAGATGAGCTGCTCAGCGGACGACGCACTCGCAGACAGCAGCGATGGCGGTCCGTTTGTCGGCTACAACGAATGGGCCGCGCGCACGCTCGGCGTGACGATCGCAACCGACTTTGTCTACGACGAGCAGCCGCCACATGGCGACCGCGCTGTGTTCATCGCTGAGGACATTGCGCCGCACACCGAGGTGTTTGCGATCCCACTGCAGTCGCTACTGACTGTCCGCAGCGTGCACGAGACACCATCGCTTGCACTGCTTGCACAGCTCCCATTCTTCCAACAGTGCGATCCCGAGCGCGAGGACGATCAGCTTGCCATTGCGCTACTGTATGAGCTGTACGTTACGCGCGACGCGTCGAAATGGAGCGAACACCTCGCGCTCTTGCCAACGACGTACGACAACGTCTTGTACTTTAGCGATACAGCTTTGCAGCACCTCCAAGGCTCGAACGTCTTCTTTGTCGCAGAGCAGATGAAGCGCAAGGTCGCAACAGACTACGAGGCGCTACAGCATAACGTAATAGCGCCGCTCTTTGATACGCTATTGACGGTCGAGAGTGATGGTGATCGACCAGCACTCACACAAGCGTACTTAACCGAGAGTTTTTCACTCGAACGCTACAAATGGGCGCTCTCAACGATCTGGAGCCGCTTCGTATCGCTCCATGTCGGCTTGTCGGACGACGCCACACCATCGTCGGTCTCTAACATGCAGCGCGTCAAAGCGATGGTCCCGGTCTTTGATATGCTCAACCACGACCCCGACGCCGAGATGCTGCACGTTTTTGACGTCGCTACCCAGCAGTTTCGGCTCGTGAGCCACCAGCACTGGGCAGCTGGCGCGCAGCTCTGTATCAACTACGGCGCGCTATCCAACCAGAAGCTCTTGACGCTCTACGGCTTTGTTGTGGATCCGAATCCAAGCGACGCACTTGACGTCTGGATGCCCATGGATGTCGAGCGAACGACCTGGTTTGATGAGAAAGCCGAGCTGCTCGCTGCGAACGGGCTCGACCACGAAGCGACGCCGTTTGAGCTAACAGCTGACGCCGATGACGGCGAGCCACTGAATGAGCTGCTACTGATTGCTGTGCGTATCCAGGAGATTGAGTGTGCGACGCGCGAGGAATTCGATGCGCTTGTAGCTCGCGCGCTCGATGGCGATGTGCTCAGTGCGGCGAACGAGCGCGCGGTGCTCACGCGACTCATCTTTACGCTCGAGTGCTTGCTCAGCGAGTATGGTGAGGATGACGACGATGAGGAGGATGGCGAGAAAGACGAGGAGGATGGTAGTGATGCGAATGCACGTGAGAAGCGCCATAGACGCATGGCGTTGGTTGTGCGGCACTCGGACATGGCGATCCTCGCAAGTGTGATCGAGCAGCTCAAGTGGAAGTTATTGGCGTTCCTCCCAGCACCGTAAGGCTGTAGGGAGAACGTCATGACAAAACAAGCACGTGCATCGCTCATTGTCTGTGAGCTCATCGTTGATCTGTTCACAGCTCTACGGAGTACTGCGACAGCATCTGACTGCGCTCATTGATTCCATATACCGTCGTGATTTCGTCCGGATTCGATCATGATTGCGTCCTGATGCAGTCCTACATCCGTCGTGTCTATTCCTCCTCCTATCAGTCGGATAGTTGGCTATACAAACGCACGAGTAGCGCTACTAGATGGCAGGCACACGGAAGATCTTGACGACTTTACTCTTCTTGCCGACCACGAGGACTTCGTCACCACTTGGCGCAAACACGACGCGCTGGATCGCGTCGTCGTCGAGCGCATTTGGGACCGTCGCGAGCTCGCGGCCGTTGGCAGTCGAGACAAAGAGCAAGTCCGCGCCGTGCGCAGCTGCAAGTAGCTAGTGACGAGTCGTTTGAGCATGATACAACACAGTGAGCAATAATATGTGAGTGATGGTCGCATACACTCACTCAACTGCATCGCACATCACACCTTCGCAGATGGCGACAGGTCGATCGACTGGTACGGTGTCTGCGCGCTCGCAGTGAACGTTTGGAGCATCTTGGGGTCCTCCGACACGACGTAGCGCACTGCATCGAGAGCCAGTCAGCCAGTCGAAACGCCACGCAATATGTGAGTACGTACCTTAGCAATATGATAGCTACAGACAATCACTCACAGTCCAATCCACATGCATTCTTTGACATCCGTACCGTCGATGTCCCAGAGCCGCACGGACGCGTCTTTGCAGACCGTGAGCATGCGCGTGACAGGCACTGCGTCCGAGCCATTGAACGCCAAGTCGAGCACGCCGGTCTGGTCATGACCATCACTCACAGCGCGTCAGTATACACTCGCTATTCCGACCAATCAAACCAGCGCTACTACGTACGCGGTGGCCCTGGAGCGTCATGACTTTGTTGACTTTCTTGAACCGGCCGGTCCGTTCGCGCGTGATCTCCAGGATCTTGACCTCTGGCGTGTACGCCGCGACTGCAATGAACCGGTTGTCCTTGGAGCCGATGGCGTGGTAGTTTGCGACTTGGTTCGTGTTCACGACCTGGAGGAGCTCGCCGGTCAGGCTCCAGAACTTGACGTCCGTGTCGGCACCGCCAGCGCACGTTACGAGTGTCGCCCACTGTTTGTGCGTACGTATGAGAGTGATAGAGTGAGTAGGTTGAATCGACTTCAGTTGAATCCGGTATGTCACTAAAGATACAGAATAGTCATTCCAGCGGGGGACGCCACGTACATTCCCAATGTCGTGCATGAGCACCGAGTGGACGTCGGTCTTGTGCGCGACTGGGAACTCGGACACGAGCTCTGGCTTGACGCGCAGCTTCTCTGCAGTGCGTCAGCAGCAGCATGTAAGACAAGTAGACAGCGTGAGCGCATGTAGACAGAAAGGTTCGCACAGTCACTCAAATAGCCAGAAGGACGTACGGAACAGTTTGAGCTGCCCGCCTTCAGTCACGACGACGAGCGTCTTGCCGTCGCAGCTGAACGTCATGGCCGTGACGTGGTCGTACTCGATCGTAATGACGTGCGGCTTGGCGTGTTGCTTGTTGTGCAGCAACTCGCGCAAGTACACGCGCACCGTGCGGTCCGTGCTCGCAGTCGCGAGGAACCGGCCGTTTGGGCTGAACGCGGCGGCCGTGACTGCGAACTTGTGCCCTGCGACGATGTGCTTGCAGCTCTCGTGTTCGCGCGTACTCGAGGTGTCAGTGCTCTCACCGTGCTGCTGCTGCTTCTTCTTCTCGGCCGTCACATCGATGCGCTTTGCTTTTGTCTTTGGCTTCTTGGTCGCTGCTGCAGCGCGCTCGGCGTTGAGCTCGGCGACTTTTTGCTTGAGCCGCTGTGTCTCGAGCAGTTTCTGTTGTTTCGGGCGCTCGACGAGCATAAAGTACAGCGCGCCGGCGAGCACGAGCAGCAGCGCGAGCACGATTCCTTCGATCTCCATTGCGATCGTCGTTGCTGTCGTCGTCTGTAGCTCGTGCTGCTGCTGGAGGGAGCAAGTAGATCGCGATCTGTTGTCACACAGCTCGTGTTTTCTCATATTTGCGTATTTACTACCAAATATGCCAACATTGTATCAATATTTAGAAAAACAAAAGTACCGTCAATGCTGTTCAATTTGTCAGCAAATCCTTCGATATAGCCTGAGTCGATACTGTAGGTTTGTTCACGTCGACCAATTCATTTGATCTTCAAGGTCACCACACACTCGAAAACGTGAACCAGATCGACGAAGCAGCAGCAGCAGGTCATTCGTAAATCTGCACCAGCGACGTCAAGCCACTCGGTCGGTGCCTCTTCCCCCTCTTCTTTTCTCTCTAGCTACACCAAACGCAGCGCAATGGAGCTCTCGCAGGTCGTCGGTATTGTCACGGGCGCAGCAGCGGGCTTTGGCCGCGGATTCGCCGAGGCGATTCTCAATGGCGGCGGCAAAGTGCTCATCACGGATGTCGATGTGCACCAGCTGCAGGCGACGGGCAAGGAGCTGCAGAAGACGCATGGCCAAAAGCGCGTTGCGTGGCTCCGCCAGAACGTCACGGACGCAAACAGCTTTCACGAAGCGTTCGAGTACGCAGCCTCGTACCTTGGTGCGCCTGTGAACCTGCTCGTGAACAACGCTGGCATTGCTGGCGACATGAGCTTCTACGACACCGGCGCGCCGCGCAACTGGGAGCGCGTGATCGACATTGACCTCAATGCAGT